>JAOWBW010000148.1:1515772-1721561 GCA_026119855.1 Campanula takesimana
ACGTGGGAGGGGCCTAGCCGTACGGATGGTTTACGCACCCTCAGTCCCTATAAATTGAGACCCTTGCTGATCATTTCAGGGGGGGTGAGAAACATAGTTTTATAGGTGAAACTCTGTAGAAATACAGTCTGAGAGAAATACCACCAAATACTTGAGTAAAAAGAGAGGAAGATAGGCCATAACCATCATAGGTAAAGCCTCCTTCTCCCCATCTTCTCTCCATCTCAAACTCTTTTGTTCTTGTTCATGATTGTTTATTTACTTGCATTTCAAGCCTTGCCCTTGTTAAGCACCTTTATATTGCAAGTCTTGTCCTTTCAAGCACCTTATATTCTTGTGACATACCTGTAAGGATCCTGCCCCGTGACGAAGGAAACAAAGGGTTTTCATTTTGAAGGGCGAAAAACCAAACACGGTTATTAGGCAAAACATAACGGAGTCTCCATATTTGTTAATTATTTAACCCAACAAATGGAAAGGTTAGAGATTCTATTAGTTCGGAGGTCAGGTTACGCCTTGGGAAGAGTTTTACATTACCCAAGTTGCCTCGGATAGGACCGAGTCTCCCTAACGTTAGTTAACAAACGTGCATGTGTGTGTGTGTATTTCAAAAATGGAAGAAACTGACATTTTAACAAAACTGGTTAATTATTTAACAGAAAATGGTTATTTTGCAAACATTTCAGTCAGAAAGGGAAGAAACTGGAAAATGCACTCCCTGGCCAAAGCAGCCGTACGGCTAGGACGAGCATTCCAGGGGCTTTTGATAGTTTATCAGGAAACTGTCCAGTTTCAAGCAAAACAGAGTGTTCTTGCTGAAACTGGACTGTGATTATCATTTTCAGTTATTCTTCTTTAACAAAAACATGGATTTAATCATCCCTATGTCATTGATCACAAATTAGACACCAAAATCAAATGTTTTGGGTGTGATCAAGACAATAATTGGGGAAATTTTGAGAAAGTTGATGAACATGCCCTTTGGGCCAAAATGACCATTTGATGAGTAAAGATTTAAACCTTTAGAAACAAAAATGTAACATAAAGATTGGATCTTTATGTCCCATACTTGGTGATTTTATGGCTAGGTCATGGTTGGGATGATAAAGATTAAAACTTTATCACCCAATCATGACTCTCATGGCCAAACAAGAACAAAATAAACATAAAACTTAACAAACCATGATCATCTTTAGGTTTTACCCCACAATCATACACAAGGCATGAAGGGACCCTTGAATCACCTCATGATTTGGTTCCAATGTACATATATAATCATAATACATATATATATATAAGAATAATAATATATATATATATATATATATATATATATATATATATATATAGTGCTTGAAATGGACAAGACTTGCAAGAAATGTAAAGTGCTTGAATGGACAAGGCTTGCAAGAATAATAAGAAATAACACAAAGTAAACAAGTAATATGAATAATAACAAAAAGAGTTTGAGATGAAGAAGAAGATGGGGAGAAGGCAGTTTCACCTATGATAGTTATGGCCTATCTTCCTCACTTTTCACTCAAATGTGTATCACTCACAGTTTTTGCTCTCAAACTGGTAGAGTATCAACACACAAAACGTTTTCTCCCCCCATGAAATGATCAGCATGGGGTTTAATTTATATGGACTGAGGGTGCCCAACATAGCCGTACAGCTCAACCCCTCAAGTACCCAAACCATCCGTACGACTCGACTTGGCGAGCTTCTGGATTTTTCTAAGTTTAATTCCAGTTCAGTCCTGGAATATTAGGTTTATCCTAGTGAGGTCCTGGCCCATTGGTTTATCCCTAAATGGTACCAAGAATTCCTCTAAAGTAGGTCAAATTCAGATTGGGGTACTTACAGAGCCCCTCGGCAACGTCGCTTTTGAATAAAGCGGGGTTGTCGACAAAATAAGCATCCCAATCTGATGGGAGGACGGCTTGGCCGATTTGTTCTATGGCTGGACCTAGAGGTATAGGATTCCTACGTATCCCTATTCGAGGGAATCAAGCCTAACGTAGTTCGGGTGAGAGATTTTAAGGCTACTCACACCTATGGGCCTTAGGTGGATATTCATTCATCCATTCCTTAACAGGCATGGCTCAAAGGTCGGACTTGGTTAACTTGGCTCTATTCGGAGAGGGTTGACTAAGGGGGCTAGTATGGATCAGAAGCTCAAATAATGGGCATGGCTCGAGGCTAGACTTGATCGACTTGGCTCTATCGGAGAGGGTCGACTCAAGGAATAGGTATGGCTCAGAGGCTCAAATAATGGGCATGGCTCAGAGGCTGGGCCTGATCGACTAGGCTCTATCAGGAGAGGGTTGACTCAAGGAATAGGCACGGCTCAGAGGCTAAAATAATGGGCATGGCTTAGAGGCTGGGCTCGATCGACTAGGCTCTATCAGGAGAGGGTCGACTCAAGGAATAGGCATGGCTCAGAGGCTCAAATAATGGGCATGGCTCAGAGGCTGGGCTCGATCGACTAGGCCCTATCGGGAGAGGGTCGACTCAAGGAATAGGCATGACTCAGAGGCTCAAATAATGGGCATGGCTCAAAGGATGGGCTCGATCGACTAGGCTCTATCAGGAGAGGGTCGACTCGAAGGTAACTGGTCTTATGTCTGACTAAGGACTGCCGGGACACATTGGTCAATTTGGTCAACTTTTCTCATGGCGGAGGGTCGACTACACAAACTGGTCAACTTATCTCATGGCGGAGGGTCGACTACACAAACTGGTCATACGTCCCTCCAGACTGCCGTCACAATGATAGGTTTTCTCTAACCTGGCCACTCTTGGGGGACAAAGGTTTTCTTAACCTAGTCATGACTATACTGGTCTTACGCCCTACCAAGGGCTGTGGAGGCAATAACATCTTAACTTTCATCCTGGACTTACGAGGTATGGCCGGGACTTTCAAGATTTCACTTTCTACCCTGGACTTACGAAGTACGGCCGGGTCAACAAAATCCAATGGTCTTATGCCACGCCGGACGGCCAAGGACGAATCTCACGAAACCTAATGGTCTTACGTCACGCCGGACGGCCAAAGGACAAATCTTATAGAGCCTGACGGTCTTACGTCACGTCGGACGGCCAAAGGATAAATCTCACAGAACCTAATGGTCTTACGTCATGCCGAACCGCCAAAGGACATAATCTCACAAAACCTAATGGTCTTACGTCACGTCGGACGGCCAAAGGACAAATCTCACAGAACCTAATGGTCTTACGTCACGCCGGATGGCCAAGGACATATCTCACTAAACCTAATGGTCTTACGTCATGCCGGATGGCCAAAGGACATAATCTCATAGAACCTAATGGTCATACGTCACACCGGACTGCCAAAGGGAAAATCTAACGAAACCTAATGGACTTATGTCATTCCTGACTGCCAGAGGACATTTTTTCATATTTTTAACTGGACTTACGAAGAACAGCCACGTTAACTTCACAAATTCAAACTCTTAACCTGGACTTACGAGGCGCAGTCGGGTTAACGCTAATTCTTACTTTCTTAACTGGACTTACGAAGTACGGCCATGTTAATTTCACAAAGCTAAATTCTTAACCTGGACTTACGAAGCACGGTCGGGCTAGTTTCATACTCTTAACCTGGACTTACGAAGCACGGCCGGGTCAAGGTCTCAACCTTATAATGACTATTCTAAGTCTAGGTTTGACTTTGGTCAACTCCATCTTTAGGGAGTTTGACCGGAAAACTGGTCTTACGTCTGACTAAGGACTGCCGGGGATAAGGACCTCAACCTATAATGACTATTCTAAGTCAAGGCTTGGTCAACTCCATCTTTGGGGAGTTTGATGGGAAAACTTGTCTTACGTCCGACTAAGGACTGCCGGGGCAAAGGCTTGAACCTATAATGACTATTCTGAGTCAATGTTTGACTTGGGTCAACTCCATCTTTGGGGAGTTTGACTGGAAAATTGGTCACTAAGGAGTGCCGGGGGCAAGGGTCTCAACCTATAATGACTATTCTGAGTCAAAGCTTGGGTTGGGTCAACACTACTCTACGGGGCGGTTGACACATTTTCTTGACACCGGGGAAGAGCCTAGGGGCAACCGTTAAGACACATTATGGACGTAAGAGTCCAAAAATTTGGGAAAATCATTCTTTGATCAAAATCATTTTTGCTTGAAACATTATTTTTGACAAATGGCACCAAATGGGCAAGTTTGGAAAAGCTTACTTTTAAAGGCAAATCTTTTAACAAAGCATTTTAGTCAAATTTTTGATTTTAACTTAACCGCGAGATTTGTTATGCATAAAGTCCTTTAGATTCAGTCCATTCATTGAGGAGTAACCTATGGTAGGAAATTTGCTCGTCACCATTGCGGGGCAGCCCCAATGTCGTCTTTGTCGTTGATGTCGGGGTAGCCCCATGTCCTTGTTGTCTTTGATGTCGGGGTATCCCCATGTCTTTATCGGTGTTGGGGTAGCCCCATATCCTCATCGTCATTGATGTGGAGGTAGCCCCAACGTCCTTGTTGTCGTCGATGTGGAGGTAGCCCCAACGTCCTTGTTGTCGTCTTCCGGCCTTTAACGTGAGGTTAGGAACCCATCCCTTTTCATGACGCACCCTTTCTTTTGCCTAAGCTGCCTTTTCGGGTTTTCAACCTAGCGGGCCTCTCTTTTGCGTCTTTTATGGCACACCCAGTTTTTTGCCTAGGCCGCCCTTACAGATTTTCAACCTAGCGGGCTACTTTTTTGGTGCCTTTTTTTTTTTGAGTGATCCAGCCGACTCGATAGAACGGGGACTTTAAAGTATTTTTCTTAGAGGAACATGCAAGGGCATTTTATTTGGGAGAGAGTCGCTTTATGTTGGTGAGCTCTTTAAGCAATGTATCGGAGGAAGCCCTTGCTCGACAGAATAGAAGTGTTTAGCTCTTTCCTAAGATGTAGAGGAGAAGACTTGTTGAGATATTTGAAATTTGCCTTAGTTAATATCATCAAATGATTGCTTGAATGGACCATGTTTGTCATTAAGTCAAGATTCCAGCAAGCAATTAGCCTTAACATGTATAAATGTTGTGATCAATTAAGATTAAGATTCGATCAATGGCAAGATCGGGAGAAGAAGGTGTGTCTGGGACATCGGTCATTGAAGGGACCGAGGGGAGAAAACTTGGTCATTTTGAGAGGACCATGGTTTGATGGTTTTGTTTCATGTTGTGACCGGACCCGAAGGTTACCTACGTTCCCCTCATTTTGAGGAGCTCAGGTCACCGTAGTTAGGCCTTGGATCGTCTTTTATTGAAGTTGGTGTCCTTTTGAAGGATGTTGTTGCTCTGTTCATATAGATCGCTTCGCTTTGCTGTGGACTCCTCGGGATGTTCCTCTTGGGGTGAACTTTTGTAGTGAACTTGGTGAGCTTTTGAGGCAGACTTCCTCTTCGCATGTATTCATTTCATTTCCTTCTTTCCATTATTCATTTCATTTCTCTCTTATCATTTTTCCCTTTTTTTTTTTTTTTGAGAGAGAGAGAGAGAGAGAGGAGAAATATTAGCCCAAACTTGCTATCTTGGACATTGGCTCATCTGTAGCCCCTTGGTGGAATGTCCGTCACTTCTCACTTTGACTTTGAAGATCCGGGAAGTCCTTTGCTTGGTTGCGCACGCGCGATCACGGTCGAATCTTGGTGGTTGAGCAACAACATCCTTGCCTTTTCATTGTCTCAGGATGCCTTTGATGTGCATCCAGAATTTGTATCGGAAAGGTGTATCGGGTTGTGCATCAGGGAATGTGTATTGGGGATGTGTATCAGGGAAGGCTTGCCATTAACGGTTTCTTCATGCTAATTGATCACAACATTTATTCATACCAAGATTAATTGTTTGTATTTAGCAATTTTCATTTGTGTTAGGTCCATTCGTCCTTAATGAGTCGTCATTGACTAGTATGCTTAGAAGTCAATTCATCATTTTAGGGACGTAGCAATCAATTGATAATAACAAGCAAATAAATTTCAAGGGTAAATATATATTGCAAATAATGTCTCAAGTCTAGAGAGAATAGAAGGAAAATGACTCTTTTTATTTAGATAACTTTATACATACATGTCCAAGTATGGACCTTTGTAAAAATAAAAAGACATAGTCCGAGACGGACTTTGGTGAAAGTCTAGATCCTACGAGGCTGGAAGACTCTATTTTTTTTTTGGGGATGGGTTCACATGAGGCATGATAATCCGTTTTCTTCCTCAATTGTTGAAGGGGTTATCGGCGGCATATTCCATGTCTTCCACGTGGAACTCGGGTTCTGTGTCATCGGGAAAGATGTCGCGAGGTCTCCACTTGGCATGGCGTTGTAATTGCCGGATTATCCTACTCATGAGTTGGGAGTTTGCATTGGCTATCTCCTTTTGGTGATTTCCTTTCAAGGTGCGTAACCTTCGCGCATTGCATTCGGCGAGAGTAGAGATCTCCCTTTGATGTAACCGCCTTTGGCCTTCCGAAGCTCGGGCTTCTTCTTGTAGACGGTGTCCCAATTGTTTGATCTCATTGCTCATGTGGACGGTTGTCTCGGATGCCAATTCAGATGTGGGCTCCTTGGTTGATGTTTCCAATGGACAGAACCGCGAAGGACTTTTAGTATATTAAACCTCAAGGTGAAATTATAACCATGATTTGGGAAAAATGCTTCATTATCGGATTAGCCTTTTAGGAAAACTTGATCTTTTATTTTAAGAAAGCTTGATCTCCATTTTTTTTTCATTTGAGTAAAAGACACATTTTTTGACAAGGCAATAATGACAACAATAATCTTATTAAGAAAACTGACAATGGATTCAAAATGGTCACCACATGGCATAAACCGGGGAGTCAAAACTCTAACTAAACCTAACAGACACCTTAACTAGTTTTTCCTAAAGGCTCATCACACATTCTAACAATGGACTTTGATTTTTCAAAAAGGGGGGAGTGACTTTTCCTAAGGGGAGGTTGATGAAAAGGGTTTTCAAATTTCATTCTCCGTTACGGCAACCTCAGCACCATCAATTTCCCAAACCGGGGCATTTAGCCCTTCAGACGTTTTCTGTGCCATTGCTCTTTTCCAAACGCCTTCCGTCCCTTCAGTTTTGCTGATCTTAGGGACCACCCTCTTGGGCACTGATTGTCACGACCCAAAATCTAGGCTCTATTTTATTAGTAATTAAATAATTATTATTTATTTATTTGCTTAATTATTTATTTAAATGATTATTTATTTAAATATTTATGTGTGCAATTTATGTGTTATAATAATTATGCCTAGCACTTTGTTGGGCCATTTGGGTTAGTGTAGAAATGTTGAGTCTTAATTGTTAGTAGGGAGTGTAGTGTTTGTGTGTAGTGTAGTGGAGGGGGCCTAAGTGTAAATCTTTTAAATTAATTTCCCTACTCCCTCCCTATTCCCCTCACCTCCCTCACTCTCTCCATCCCTCTCTCCAGCAAACTCTCTCTCTCTCCTCCATGTATGGTAAGCTTTTCTTCTCTTTCCTTCTCTCTTCATTTTCTCCATCTTCCTCTCATAATCTCTCATTTCTTAAAACATGAACCTTGTTTAGATCGTCGATAGGATCGCGTAGAATCAAAAATATTCGAATTCCGTCAACTTTCATTATTTTCAAGTAAGTTACTTTTCCCCCATTTTAATGCTAAAATGTTCATATCATGTTTAGATAATGTTTGATGTGTTATATTTGAAGTTTGGTTGAGTTTTGAATTTGTTTGGAATTTATTTGGATTTTGGGTTAAAAATGGTGAAATCTTGAATGTTGGGTTTGATTCTTGATTTTGGTTGTTAAATGTTGTTGTATGAGTCTTTTTAGACTTATTAGTTGTGTTGGTACATTAGTAAACTAGTTGGAATGTTGGATTTTTGGTGGGAATGTGTTTTGGGTTAAAAATGGAAGAACCCATGTTGTTCTTCCCGATTTCTGGCAATTCCAGAATATTGGGCGACCGCCCAAAATCGTATGGGCGACCGCGCATCTATCTGAAAGCTTTTGTTCTTGTTTTGAAGGATTTTGGGCGACCGCACAGTCCCTTTTGGGCGGCCGCACAGTCCTCTGAAAGTTTACATTTTGTTATTTTGTGTGATTGAAGAATGCGTTTTGATCCAAATCTTGGGTGTCCTTCTAGTTGACCTTAGTGAACATTGTAGTACCCTTTAGTGATAGAATTGGGTCCTTTGTGATCAAGTTTGTGTTTGGAATTCATTAATGGTTAATTGGGATTTTGAAGCACCTTTATTGTGTATTGTTGGTTCATTTCATCTTCTTGGTGATTATTTGGCATGATTCCCTACTTTGGAATCCTTCGTTGTTTATCGTGCTAGTATTTTATTACTTAGCCTTTACGTGAAAGTCCAGCTGGTATTTTGTGTGTGTTTGGGCGATGCGAAACATTATGATGGCACGGCCAAGTCCATTGTGATGTTGACCATTGTTTTGCCCCATTATTACCCTCCTCCAGATTGGCCTTGGATGTGAGAAGAGCTAGCTCCTTTGTGTGCATTTTAGCTTTACTTGGAGCATGACTTTGTGGCATGTCTCCCGTCCCTTGTGACACTTCATTTGGTTATTGGTTCCGGTACCGGGGTTTTCTCTTCGGCTTTCATGCTATTATGAAGATGATGATTTGTTGATTATTGAAGCTGCGCAGCGATCCTTTATTTGGATGTACCAGTTTGGAAAACCTTGGCTATATCCTTTGTTATGTGTTTATTTTCGCTGCTATCTGATATGTGATAATTGCTATGTGCTATGTGATATTTATTATTGTTTATTGCTTATTGCATCATAGCATGTCATGTAGTTGCATTAGTAACTTATTGAGATTTATCTCACCCCCTTTTCTTTTATCTTTGTTTTTCCTTAACCCCCCCCCCCCCAGGTGCTAAGGATTAGTCTCGCTGATCACGAGAAAGAGGACGTCGAGTGTGGATCCATTCTTTTGGGGAAGGTTGCTATAGGTTGGTTTACATTATGTAAATGTGTAACCATTTTGGGGTAGTTGTACCAAACAATGACGTCACTAAGAATTGTATAATTGTATTTTGTTGGGCATAAACTTGTGGAAGTTTATGATAGTGGTAATTGGTTTTTATCAAACTTGGTTTTGTAAAACTTTGGATCATCACCTTTTGGTATCAAATGGAATTTTTAACTTCGGTATTTCATAGTTTTGGTTTTAAATCGACGTCCAGATCGCGGTCTCGGGCCCGCGGGGTCCGGGGTCGCGACATTTGGTATCAGAGCTATGGCATTAGCTCTATGTATAAGTATAGGTGGATTAGTATGACCTAGGTGGGTAGTAGTGTGCGGAGTGATTAACGGTTGATGTTTTATGCAGGAACTTGTTTACAATGGTTCGTAGAAGGAGTGGTGAAGGTAGTACCGGTAATGCAAATCAGAATGATACAAGGGAAGAAGCCCGTGCCATGTTTCAAGGCATGTTTGAGGCGGCCATGAAGGCCATACATGATCAAGGTCCGAGGGTAGAACAAGCACCACCCCGCTATGGATTAGAGCAATTTCTGAAGTTGAAACCGGGTGAATTCGATGGGGAACCCGATGTTCGGAAAGCTGAGTTGTGGATTGAGTCTATGGAGAAGATTTATGATGTGTTTGGGTGCACGGATGAGGACAAGGTCCGGTTCGCGGCTTACAAGCTTGTGGGAGCCGCCGAGCATTGGTGGAAAGGTATTAAAGCTACTTGGGATGATACTCGCACGGTGTATGCGTGGGAGTTGTTTGTACGCAAATTCAAGGAGCATTTCATTCCGGTTGTTGATCAAAACCGAAAGGAGATCGAGCTACTCAACCTGGAGCAAGGTGTGTTGTCTATAGCACAATACTCTGCTAAGTTCATAGAATTAGCCCGGTATTGCGACTATTTGGTGAGGACCGAGGAACAAAGGGCTATGAGATTCATTCGGGGATTGAAGACCTCCATCCGTACTCAACTGATTGCTCAACGGATTGTGACTTTCCAAGATGCGGTGGACCGAGCCTATTTGATTGAGCAAGATATTGGGGAACATAAGAGGAAGACCGAGGTAGCTAACCCGAGCAAGCCGGGAGGGTAAAGCAAGCCTCAACACCGTTCCGATAATCGAGGTAACTTTGGGGGACAATCTCAGTCCCGAGGGCAACCGATCCCAAGGAACCCGGGTACCACTTCCGGGAACCAAGGGAGCCAAATTAGGAGGCTTTGTTCGTATTGTCAAAAGGAAGGTCATTCTGAAGACCGTTGTTGGAAGAAGCAAGGAAGGTGCACCAATTGTGGTCAAATGGGTCACTTTGTAAAAGATTGCCCGAGAGGCAGAGTTCAAGCATCCGGGTCAGGAGTTGGTAATAATCAGGGTCAGAAAAGGGATGCCGCTGGGAAGCCCAAAGTCCAAGGAAGGGTATTTGCCATGAATCAACAACAAGCTACCGATGATCCATCCGTTATTGGAGGTATTGTTTCTGTGTCTAATGTGAGCGCACGAGCGTTAGTAGATCCAGGATCATCTCATTCATACATTTCTGTGCAATTTGCTTCCATGTTAAATGCTGCATTCGAGTCTTTACCGTACGTGCTAGAGGTGTCGACCCCTATAGGAGAATGCTTGATTTCTGATCGAGTCTTTCGTGCTTGTGATGTGGTTATTTGTGGTCGTGTCCTTTGTGCGGATTTGGTGGTTCTTCCTATCCAAGACTTTGATGTCATATTGGGTATGGATTGGTTGAGCAAATTTCATGCTTCCGTTGATTGCCGTAAGAAAACTGTTACTTTTTCTATTCCCGATGTGCCTAAATTTGTGTTTGAGGCTAGTCCTCTGAGTAGAAAGGTTCGCTTAATTTCTTTTATGAAAGCGAGAAAATTATTGCATAGTGGTTGTGAGGGGTATTTAGCTAGTGTTCTTGATACTAGGAAAGAATCCCCTAGTTTTGATAGTGTTCGGGTAGTCCGGGAATTTCCCGATGTTTTCTCTACCGAGTATGATATGCCTCCCGATCGTGAGATTGAGTTTTGTATAGAACTTTTGCCGGGTACGGCTCCGATTTCGAAAGCGCCTTATAGGTTAGCTCCCGCAGAATTGAGGGAACTGAAGGTTCAGTTGCAAGAGTTGCTTGATCGAGGGTTTATCCGCCCTAGTGTTTCCCCGTGGGGAGCACCGGTTTTGTTCGTGCGAAAGAAAGATGGTTCGTTAAGATTGTGTATAGATTACCGAAAGTTGAATCAGGTTACGGTGAAGAATAAGTATCCTCTACCGCACATCGATGATTTGTTTGATCAGCTTCAAGGGTCCGTGGTTTTCTCTAAACTTGATTTGAGGAGTGGGTACCATCAGTTGAAGGTTCGATCGGAGGATATTCCGAAGACTGCCTTTCGCACTCGGTATGGTCATTATGAATTCTTGGTTATGCCGTTTGGGTTGACTAACGCGCCGGCCGTGTTTATGGATTTGATGAACCGAGTTTTCCATCCTTATCTTGATTCGTTCGTGGTGGTCTTTATTGATGATATTCTCGTCTATTCTAAGTCTCGAGAGGAGCACGAGCAGCACTTGAGGACAGTTTTATCCGTTCTTGTGAGGGAGAAATTATTTGCGAAGTTCAGTAAATGCGAATTTTGGCTCGAGAAGGTGTCATTTCTGGGTCATGTGATTTCTAAAGATGGGATTTCGGTGGATCATTCGAAGATTGAAGCCATAGTGGATTGGAAGAGACCCGAATCAGTGACAGAGATTAGAAGCTTTCTTGGTTTAGCCGGGTATTACCGAAGATTTATTGAGGGGTTTTCGAAGATTGCTACTCCGATGACTCAGTTGACCCGGAAGAATGTTCCGTTTGTGTGGACCGAGAAATGTGACAAGAGTTTCGAGGAATTAAAGAAGAGGTTGACTACAGCACCGATCTTGAGTTTGCCTAATGGGAGCGATGGCCTAGTGATTTACAGTGATGCTTCGAAAGAGGGTTTGGGTTGTGTGTTGATGCAGAATGGGAAAGTAATTGCGTATGCTTCGAGGAAGTTGACCCCTAGTGAACATAATTACCCGACTCATGATATGGAGTTAGCGGCTATTGTATTTGCGTTGCACAAGTGGAAGCACTACCTTTATGGAGCGAAGTTTGAGATTTTTACCGATCACAAGAGTTTGAAGTACCTTTTCTCCCAGAAAGAGTTGAATAACCGACAGCGCCGATGGATGGAATTGTTGAAGGATTATGATTGTACGATTTCTTATCATCCGGGGAAGGCGAATGTGGTAGCCGATGCGATTAGTAGAAAGTCTTATGTGGATTCGATGATGGTTCGAGAGTGGAAAATGCTTGAGGATGTTCGAGATTGGTCTCCTCGTGAATCGAGTCATGGGGCTATTTTTGCGAATATTAGGGTGTCTCCAACCCTAATTCAGAGGATAAAGGAAGCTCAGAAAGAGAATCCCGAGTTGGTGAAGATAATGGGTAAATTGAAGGAAAAGAACTTCGAGGATTTTTCTATGAGTTCGAGTGGAGTTTTTGACTTTCCGTGGTCGTTTGTGTGTTCCGGATGTTGATGGAATTAAACAGAGAGTTCTTGATGAGGGTCAAAAATCGAGGTATACTATTCATCCGGGTAGTACGAAGATGTATCAGGATTTGAAGCAACAATTTTGGTGGATTAATATGAAAAGGGAGATAGCGGAGTATGTTTCGAAGTGTCTAACTTGTCAGCAGGTCAAAGCCGAGAATCAGAGACCCGCGGGATTACTTCAGTCGTTAGATATTTCCGAGTGGAAATGGGAGCATGTGACTATGGATTTCGTTACGGGACTACCTCGTACCCGTAGGAAGTATGACAGTGTTTGGGTAATAGTGGATAGATTGACCAAGAGTGCCCATTTCTTGCCCATTGACATCAGATATTTGATGGAGAAGCTTGCGACCCTTTACATCGATGAGATCGTGAGATTGCATGGAGTTCCGGTTAGCATTGTGTCAGATCGAGACCCGAGGTTTACTTCTAGATTCTGGAAGGCGTTTCAGGAAGCTTTGGGTACAGATTTGCGATTCAGTACAGCTTTTCATCCTCAGACCGACGGTCAATCCGAGAGGACTATTCAGATTTTGGAGGATATGTTGCGAGCTTGTTCGATAGACTTTTCCGATTCTTAGGATTCGCACCTACCGTTAGTGGAGTTCTCTTACAACAACAGTTATCAGGCTAGTATCGAGATGGCACCGTTTGAGGCCTTATATGGAAGGAAGTGTAGATCGCCTATTTGTTGGGATGAGGTTGGTGAAGCGAAAGTTTTGGGTATTTATTTGCTTCGGGATTCGGTTGAAAAGGTTAAAGTTATCCGGGATAGATTGAAAACAGCCCAGAGTCGACATAAGAGCTACGCAGACAACCGAAGGTGAGATCTTAGTTTTCAGATTGGTGATTGGGTGTTTTTGAAGGTATCTCCAAAGGTGGGTATTCGTAGGTTTGGGAAAAAAGGTAAATTGGCTCCAAGGTTTATTGGTCCGTTCGAGATCTTGGGAAAGGTTGGACTTCTAGCGTATCGTCTTGCGTTACCGCCATCTTTGGACCGGTTGCACAATGTGTTCCACGTTTCTATGCTTCGGAAGTATGTTCATGATCCATCGCACGTGTTACCGAGGATACCGGAGGATATTGAGCCCGATATGTCTTATGAGGAACGACCGGTTCGGATCTTAGATTCTAAAGTCCAAGAGTTGAGGAACAAAAGCATCGCGTTGGTTCGAGTTCTTTGGAGGAATCATAACATCGAGGAGTCGACGTGGGAGCTCCGAGTTGAGATCGAGAGGAAATTTCCGTGGCTTTTTGTTTAAGGTGAGTCTCGTTAAAATTCGGGTCGAATTTTCTTTAAGGGGGAGTGAATGTCACGACCCGAAATCTAGGCTCTATTTTATTAGTAATTAAATAATTATTATTTATTTATTTGCTTAATTATTTATTTAAATGATTATTTATTTAAATATTTATGTGTGCAATTTATGTGTTATAATAATTATGCCTAGCATTTTGTTGGGTCATTTGGGTTAGTGTAGAAATGTTGAGTCTTAATTGTTAGTAGGGAGTGTAGTGTTTGTGTGTAGTGCAGTGGAGGGGGTCTAAGTGTAAATCTTTTAAATTAATTTCCCTACTCCCTCCCTATTCCCCTCACCTCCCTCACTCTCTCCATCCCTCTCTCCAGCAAACTCTCTCTCTCTCCTCCATGTATGGTAAGCTTTTCTTCTCTTTCCTTATCTCTTCATTTTCTCCATCTTCCTCTTATAATCTCTCATTTCTTAAAACATGAACCTTGTTTAGATCGTCGATAGGATCGCGTAGACTCAAAAATATTCGAATTCCGTCAACTTTCATTATTTTCAAGTAAGTTACTTTTCCCCCATTTTAATGCTAAAATGTTCATATCATGTTTAGATAATGTTTGATGTGTTATATTTGAAGTTTGGTTGAGTTTTGAATTTGTTTGGAATTTATTTGGATTTTGGGTTAAAAATGGTGAAATCTTGAATGTTGGGTTTGATTCTTGATTTTGGTTGTTAAATGTTGTTGTATGAGTCTTTTTAGACTTATTAGTTGTGTTGGTACATTAGTAAACTAGTTGGAATGTTGGATTTTTGGTGGGAATGTGTTTTGGGTTAAAAATGGAAGAACCCATGTTGTTCTTCCCGATTTCTGGCAATTCCAGAATATTGGGCGACCGCGCAAAATCGTATGGGCGACCGCGCATCTATCTGAAAGCTTTTGTTCTTGTTTTGAAGGATTTTTGGGCGACCGCGCATCGTATGTGTTTTGGGTTTGATTCTTGCTTTTGTTTTTGTTCATTAATGGTTAATTGGGATTTTGAAGCACCTTTATTGTGTATTGTTGGTTCATTTCATCTTCTTGGTGATTATTTGGCATGATTCCCTACTTTGGAATCCTTCGTTGTTTATCGTGCTAGTATTTTATTACTTAGCCTTTACGTGAAAGTCCAGCTGGTATTTTGTGTGTTTTTGGGCGATGCGAAACATTATGATGGCACGGCCAAGTCCATTGTGATGTTGACCATTGTTTTGCCCCATTATTACCCTCCTCCAGATTGGCCTTGGATGTGAGAAGAGCTAGCTCCTTTGTGTGCATTTTAGCTTTACTTGGAGCATGACTTTGTGGCATGTCTCCCATCCCTTGTGACACTTCATTTGGTTATTGGTTCCGGTACCGGGGTTTTCTCTTCGGCTTTCATGCTATTATGAAGATGATGATTTGTTGATTATTGAAGCTGCGCAGCGATCCTTTATTTGGATGTACCAGTTTGGAAAACCTTGGCTATATCCTTTGTTATGTGTTTATTTCCGCTGCTATCTGATATGTGATAATTGCTATGTGCTATGTGATATTTATTATTGTTTATTGCTTATTGCATCATAGCATGTCATGTAGTTGCATTAGTAACTTATTGAGATTTATCTCACCCCCTTTTCTTTTATCTTTGTTTTTCCTTAACCCCCCCCCCCAGGTGCTAAGGATTAGTCTCGCTGATCACGAGAAAGAGGACGTCGAGGGTGGATCCATTCTTTTGGGGAAGGTTGCTATAGGTTGGTTTACATTATGTAAATGTGTAACCATTTTGGGGTAGTTGTACCAAACAATGACGTCACTAAGAATTGTATAATTGTATTTTGTTGGGCATAAACTTGTGGAAGTTTATAATAGTGGTAATTGGTTTTTATCAAACTTGGTTTTGTAAAACTTTGGATCATCACCTTTTGGTATGAAATGGAATTTTTAAATTCGGTATTTCATAGTTTTGGTTTTAAGTCGACGTCCAAATCGCGGTCTCGGGCCCGCGGGGTCCGGGGTCGCGACACTGATTTTGTCCACTTTTTCAAAACTGGCTTTCCCACTTTGGGATTGACAACTTCGTCCATCACGGGCTCCTTTTCTTTAGGGCAGATATCACTCTATTTATCGACCATTAGGGAGGCCATGGGATTAGATTCTACGAACTCAAGCATGTTGAAACTCGTGTCATTGGTTGTATCGGGGGCGTGGGGGAGTTCAAGCTTTCCCTTCTCAATCAAACCCAGAATGATGCATTTTACAACAGAGCACTTATCGGTATTGTGCCCATGGTAGCTGTGGAAAGCACACTTCTTGTTAACGTCACGGTACTTCTCGGGGTTTTTGGGTTGGAAGTTGACAAGAGGCTTTGCGAGGCCTTTCTTAACCAATTGCTCAAATACCTTGCTTATGGGCATTCCAAAATCCTCGAACCTTATGAAATGGGGCTTGGGTTGGCATTTGGCTTTCCATTTAACTTTGACTGAGATGTGGTGGTGATGAGAATTACCGTTGCTCGAGACAAGGGTCTCCTCATATTCCCTTTGCTTTCTCTTTCCCAATAACCTACCAGACTGAGGTGCAACATGAGGAATCCATGGAGGCACGTGGTTATAGGCGTACTCATAGCCTCGGTTGCCTATAGGAATATACATCGGAGGCATGTGAGGATCTTGTGGTCTAAAAGGTCTCAGATTGTAGAAATGATACGAGTCACCCCGGAATCTCATCAGGAAATCTGGTGGAGGCAAGTTGGTGATGCCTGTTCGGGTATCCATATATGGTCTAAATAGTGACTGAGCTCTGGTGACTTGGTTGATGGCATTAAATCGGGAAGGGATTCGATTAGGAAGGTATTGTGGGTATGATGCTCAAGGCGTAACTGGTGTGAACAGTGGTTTGTGGGCCTTTTGAGTGGATTGTGTTTGGGGTTTTATAGGAGGCGTCCCATGAGAGATGCTGGTCTTGGGATGAGGCGGAGAGAGGGGGATTTGAGTGAGAGGCTCATTTTGAATGACGGTGTGTTGGGGCGAAGACATGGGGGTTTCGGTATTTTTGTAAGATGGAAGGGACAATCTTTGGTTGCACTGCAGAGGTTGGGTAGCTTCCACCTTTTCATTGTGGTTGGTCACTTTGGTGGAGGGCCCATCAGTTTGAAATAGGGTTACATCAACCTTTTGTCCCGTCGACTCATCAAACGGGCTCTGTGTCTCTTTATGGCTCTTCGTGATGACTTCTTCTTTGGCCCCGGAGGCCTCTTGGAGCAACTCCTCTTTCGTTGGGCTATCCGAATTATTCGCGGCGTCATTTCCCAAGCTACTGTCTACTGAAGTGATCTTTCTGAGGTACCGGATCGGAGAAGTTATAGTGACCGGGGAACTTTCTGACTCCACATGCACTAGGCGGCGACATGTTGCTCTTTTCCACTTCATCTGAGCTATGAGGAAGACAAAAGGTAGCTTTAGGCTTTGGTAAACATCGGGTGAATGCTTGGGCCAAAGGCTATTTTGAGATATTTGATCGGACCAAAGTTGCCTACGCTCCCCTCACCACGAGGGAGGGGGTCCCACGCGATGAGAGGCTCAGGTCACCGTAGTTCGAACAGGTTTAGAATTCTAAGAGGAAAAGACGAACATGACTGACTTCTTGGAGGATAACGGGGATCCATCTGAGGGCTTGACTGACTTCTTGGAGGATAACGGAGATCCATCCAATGACTTGACTGACTTCTTGGAGGATAACGGAGATCCATCCAAGGAAGTGACTGACTTCCTAGGGATTTAACGGGGACCTAGGGGACTAGTCATAAGACTTAACGAGATCTTGGAGGATAATAGGGATCCATCCGAGACGGGCATTCATCCAAGGACTTCTTTCTTGGAGGATAACAGGGATATATCCGAGGACTTGACTGACTTCCTAGGGATTTAACGGGAATCTTAACGGGGACCTAGGGGACTATACCTAAGGATTTAACGGAAGTCTTGGAGGATAACGGGGATCCATCTAAAGATTGACGGGTGTCTCGGAGATCTTCCAAGGACTTAACGGGTTCCTAGGGGACTATTGCTAAGGATTTAACGGAAGTCTTGGAGGATAACGGGGATCCATCCAAAGACTTAACAAAATGACGCTTGTTAAGGCAAGAAAACGAAGTGTCAAAGACAAGGAGCAAAAACGGAGCAAATTCAAGCAATGTGCAATTAATTATCCGTTCAAGTTTACTTAAAACACATTTTTATTCCTAAATGGTTGGAAATGATTTCTCTTCTTTTTCGCAACTATTCTACATCTTGGATCAGTGGAGGCCATCACTACGCCTATAGACCCCTCGTTTTTCACCTTCCTTGCACAATCCCAAGGATGGACTGTCCCGAGCGAGGGTCCTATAGGGCAAACGGCTTCCACCGACCAAAAGAAACGAACCTAGGGTCTAGTGCATCGCAAGATTCCCAATGCGTGAGCCATTCCAATCATTATTAAACCCCGGTTAAGATCGAGATTCGTCTTAGGGACTTAAGGGACTTCCGGTATAACCTCATCTTTGATGAGGGCTCTCGAATCTTATCCATAGGCTTAAGGATGATTAGTATGAACCATTCATTAGGGCTCGACAACACAGTGTCACCCTATCCATAACACATGACTTAGGTTAATTATAGCCAAAATTAAAGCATAAGTCAAGGACTGGGTCAAAGTTGACCATGGTCACACTTGCTTTCACAAGGAGTCATGACTCGGGCATCAACTTGGCCATGATTAGCTTTAGACACGTATTAGGGATGTGGTAACGTGAGCTAGACCAAAAACCAACCAAAGTCTCGGTATTTGTGTGTCACGGACAAGTATGGTTGACTCGGCTCGGAAGGGGAGGTGGAATGGACCCGTGCGCGCTAGAAGGGCACAAGAGCACCAATCAAGCTGCATCTGGCATCCATCCCGGGTTTAAAGGGCATTTGGAACGTGCAGGGTCAAGTGCGCGTAGTGTGAAGCCATTCTATGTTCTCTTTTGAGTTAAAATAGAAATTTTCGATTCGTTTTAACATCATGAGCAATGTATAATCAACATATGAACAAGCATGAATAAGCATAATCAACAAAAATGAGTAAGCATGAATAAGCTATTTACACAAGCAATCAAGCAAGAATCATGTGAACAAACAATGTATGGGAGGAAGCCCTTGCTCGACAGAATACAAGTGTTTAGCTCTTTCCTAAGATGTAGATGAGAAGACTTGTTGACACATTTGAAATTTGCCATAGTTAATATCATCAAATGATTGCTTGAATGGACTATGTTTGTCATTAAGTCAATATTATAGCAATCAATTAGCCTTAACATGTATAAATGTAGTGATCAATTAAGATTAAGATTTGATCAATGGCAAGATCGGGAGAAGAAGGTGTGTCTGGGACATCGGTCATTGAAGGGACCGAGGGGAGAAAACTTGGTCATTTTGAGAGGACCATGGTTTGATGGTTTTGTTTCATGTTGTGACCAGACCCGAAGGTTGCCTACGTTCCCCTCATTTTAAGGAGCTCAGGTCGCCTTAGTTCGGCCTTGGATCGTCTTTTGTTGAAGTTGGAGTCCTTTTGAAGGATGTTGTTGCTCTGCTGATGTAGATCGCTTCGCTTTGCTGTGGACTCCTCGAGATGTTCCTCTTGAGGAAACTTTTTTAGTGAACTTGGTGAGCTTTTGAGGCAGACTTCCTCTTCGCATGTATTCATTTCCTTTCCTTCTTTCCATAATTCATTTCTTTTCTCTCTTATCATCTTTCCCTTTTTTAAAGAGAGAGAGAGAGAGAGAGAGAGAGGAGAAACATTAGCTCCAACTTGCTATCTTTGACATTGGTTGCGCACGCACGATCACAGTCGAATCTTGGTGGTTGAGCAACAACATCCTTGCCTTTTCATTGTCTCGGGATGCCTTTGATGTGCATCCAGAATTTGTATCGGAAAGGTGTATCGGGTTGTGTATCGGGGAATGTGTATCGGGGATGTGTATCAAGGAAGGCTTGCCATTAACGGTTTCTTCATGCCAATTGATCACAACATTTATTCATACCAAGATTAATTGTTTGCATTTAGCAATTTTCATTCGTGTTAGGTCCATTCGTCCTTAATGAGTCGTCATTGACTAGTATGCTTAGAAGTCAATTCATCATTTTAGGGACGTAGCAATCAATTGATAATAACAAGCAAGGAAATTTCAAGAGCAAATATATATTGCAAATAATGTCTCAAGTCTAGAGAGAAGAGAAGGAAAATGACTCTTTTTATTTAGATAACTTTATACATACATGTCGAAGTATGGACCTTTGTAAAAATAAAAAGACATAGTCCGAGACGGACTTTGGTGAAAGTCTAGATCCTACGAGGCTGGAAGACACTTTTTTTTTTTTGGGGGGGGGGATGGGTTCACATGAGGCATGATGATCCGTTTTCTTCCTCAATTGTTGGAGGGGTTGTCGGCGGCATATTCCATGTCTTCCACGTGGAACTCGGGTTCCGTGTCATCGGGAAAGATGTCGCGAGGTCTCCACTTGGCTTGGCGTTGTAATTTCCGGATTCTCCTACTCACAAGTTGGAAGTTTGCATTAGCCATCTCCTTTTGGTGATTTCCTTTCAAGGTGCGTAACCTTCGCGCATTGGATTCGGCGAGAGTACGGATTTCCCTTTGATGTAACCGCCTTTGCCCTTCCGAAGCTCGGGCTTCTTCTTGTAGATGGTGTCCCAATTGTTTGATCTCATTGCTCATGTGGACGGTTGTCTCGGATGCCAATTCAGATGTGGGCTCCTTGGTTGATGTTTCCAATGGACAGAACCGCGAAGGACTTTTAACATATTAAACCTCAAGGTGAAATTATAACCATGATTTGGGAAAAATGTTTTATTATCGGATTAGCCTTTTAGGAAAAACTTGATCTTTTATTTTAAGAAAGCTTGATCTCCATTTTTTTTTCATTTGAGTAAAAGACTCACACACATTTTTTGACAAGGCAATAATGACAACAATAATCTTATTAAGAAAACTGATAATGGATTCAAAATGGTCACCACATGGCATAAACCGGGGAGTCAAAACTCTAACTAAACCTAACAGACACCTTAACTGATTTTTCCTAAAGGCTCATCGCACATTCTAACAATGGACTTTGATTTTTCAAAAAGGGGGGGGGGACTTTTCCTAAGGGGAGGTTGATGGAAAGGGTTTTGAAATTTCATTCTCCGTTACGGCAACCACAACACCATCAATTTCCCAAACCGGGGCATTTAGCCCTTCAGACATTTTCTATGCCACTTCTCTTTTCCAAACGCCTTCCGTCCCTTCGGCTTTGCTGATCTTAGGAACCACCCTCTTGGGCACTGATTTTGTCCACTTTTTCAAAACTGGCTTTCCCACTTTGGGATTGACGACTTCGTCCATCACGGGCTCCTTTTCTTTGGGGCAGATATCACTCCATTTATCGACCATCGGGGAGGCCACGGGATTAGATTCTGCGAACTCAAGCATGTTGACACTCGTGTCATTGGTTGTATCGGGGGCGTTGGGGAATTTAAGCTTTCCCTTCTCAATCAAACCCAGAATGATGCGTTTTACAACAGAGAACTTATCGGTATTTTGCCCATGGTAGCTGTGGAAAGCACAGTTCTTGTTAACGTCACGGTACTTCTCGGGATTTTTGGGTTGGAAGTTGACAAGAGGCTTTGCGAGGCCTTTCTTAACCAATTGCTCAAATACCTTGCTTATGGGCATTCCGAAATCCTCGAACCTTATGAAATGGGGCTTGGGTTGGCATTTGGCTTTCCCTTTATCTTTGACTGAGATGTGGTGGTGATGAGAATTACCGCTTCTCAAGACAAGGGTCTCCTCCCTTTGCTTTCTCTTTCCCAATAACCTACCCGACTGAGGTACAACATAAGGAATCCATAGAGGCGCGTGGGTGTAGGCGTACTCATAGCCTCAGTTGCCTACATGAATATACATCGGAAGCATGTGAGGAGCTTATGGTCCAAAAGGTCTCTGATTGTAGAAATGATACGGGTCACCCCAGAATCTCATCAGGAAATCTGGTGGAGGGAAGTTGGTGATGCCTGTTCGGGTATACATATATGGTCTAAACAGTGACTGAGCTCTGGTGACTTGGTTGATGGCATTAAACCGGGAAGGGATTCGATTGGGAAGGGTTGTGGGTATGATGCTCGAGGTGTAACTGGTGTGAACAGTGGTTTGCGGGCCTTTTGAGTGGATTGTGTTTGGGGTTTTATAGGAGGCGTTCCATGGGAGATGCTGGTCTTGGGATGAGGCGGAGCGAGGGGGATTTGAGTGAGAGGCTCGTTTTGAATGACGGTGTGTTGGGGCGAAGACATGGGGGTTTCGGTATTTTTGTAAGATGGAGGGGACAATCTTTGGTTGCACTGCAGAGGTTGGGTAGCTTCCACCTTTTCATTGTGGTTGGTCACTTTGGTAGAGGGCCCATCAGTTTGAAATAGGGTTACATCACCCTTTTGTCCCGTTGACTCATCAAACGGGCTCTGTGCCTCTTCATGGCTCTTCATGATGACTTCTTCTTTAGCCCTGGAGGCCTCTTGGAGCAACTCCTCTTTCGTTGGGCTATCCGAATTATTCGCGGCGTCATTTCCCAAGCTACTGTCCACTGAAGTGATCTTTCTGAGGAACCGGCTCGGAGAAGTTATAGTGACCGGGGAACTTTCTGACTCCACATGCACTAGGCGGCGACATGATGCTCTTTTCCACTTCATCTGAGCTATGAGGAAGACAAAAGGTAGCTTTAGTCTTGGGTAAACATCGGGTGAATGCTTGACTGACTTCTTGGAGGATAACGGGTATCCATCCGAGGGCTTGACTGACTTCTTGGAGGATAACGGGGATCCATCCAATGACTTGACTGACTTCTTGGAGGATAACGGGGATCCATCCAAGGAAGTGACTGACTTCCTAGGGATTTAACAGGGACCTAGGGGACTAGTCATAAGGCTTAACGATATCTTGGAGGATAACAGGGATCCATCCGAGGATTCGACCGGCTCCTTGGAGGATAACGGGGATCCATCCGAGGACTTGAATGCCTTCCTAGGGATTTAACGGGAATCTTAACGGGGACCTAGGGGACTATACCTAAGGATTTAACGGAAGTCTTGGAGGATAACGGGGATCCATCCAAAGATTGACGGGTGTCTCAGAGATCTTCCAAGGACTTAGCGGTTCCTAGGGGACAATTCCTAACGATTTAACAGAAGTCTTGGAGGATAACGGGGATCCATCCAAAGACTTAACAAAATGACGCTTGTTAACGCAAGAAAACGAAGTGTCAAAGACAAGGAGCAAAAACGGAGCAAATTCAAGCAATGTGCAATTAATTATCCGTTCAAGTTTACTTAAAACACATTTTTATTCCTAAATGGTTGGAAAAGATTTCTCTTCTTTTTCGCAACTATTCTACATCCTGGATCAGTGGAGGCCATCACTACGCCTATAGAACCCTCATTTTTCACCTTCCTTGCATACTCCCAAGGATGGACTGTCCCGGTCGAGGGTTATATAGGGCAAGCGGCTTCCACCGACCAAAAGAAACGAACCTAGGGTCTAGTGCATCACAATATTCCCAATACGTGAGCCATTCCAATCATGATTAAGCCCCGGTTAAGATCGAGATTCGTCTTAGGGACTTAAGGGACTTCCGGTATAACCTCATCTTTGATGAGGGCCATCGAATCTTATCCATGGGCTTAAGGATGATTAGTATGAACCATTCATTAGGCCTTGACAACACAGTGTCACCATATCCATAACACATGACTTAGGTTAATTATAGCCCATATTAACGCATAAGTCAAGGACCGGGTCAAAGTTGACCATGGTCACACTTGCTTTCACAAGGAGTCATGACTCGGGCATCAACTTGGTCATGATTAGCTTTAGACATGTATTAGGGATGTGGTAACGTGAGCTAGACCAAAAACCAACCAAAGTCTCGGTATTTGTGTGTCACGGACAAGTGTGGTTGACTCGGGTCGGAAGGGGAGGTGGAATGGACCCGTGCGCTAGAAGGGCACAAGAGAACCAATCAAGCTGCATCTAGCATCCATCCCGGGTTTAAAGGGCATTTGGAACGTGCAAGGTCAAGTGCGCGTAGTGTGAAGCCATTCTATGTTCTCTTTTGAGTTAAAATAGAAATTTTCGAATCGTTTTAACATCATGAGCAATGTATAATCAACATATGAATAAGCATAATCAACAAAAATGAGCAAGCATGAATAAGCTATTTACACAAGCAATCAAGCAAGAATCATATGAACAAACAAAGCCAAAACTTGTACATACAACAAATTGTGCACAACCAAAAAATTCTTTGAAATCAAAACTTCACAAGAAACAATCCTTTTGAAAACCATTTGCAAAACAAGTTGTGCACAACAAAAGGATTCAAAATCTTTACAAAAGGGGTTATGCACAAAGAGGCCTTAAAAACCCAATTTTATGTCTGAAAAAACTTGTGGATAACCAAGCTTTAAAAACCAAGTTTTGGCTAAAAAAGAAGAAGGTAATGTGCACAAACAAATCTGTAAATTTGGAACCTGGATAAGCAGAAGCAAAAGGGACACAGAATGTTTTTGCCCTGCACAAAATTGTTAAATTTTGAAATATTCTGTTCCCTGCCCAACATAGCCGTACGGCTATAGCATCCTGGCAATTATTTTTTGCAGTTTTTCAACTTCTGATCATAAAGCCCCAGTTTATTGCATTTCCAGAACAGTTTCCACTCCAGAAGATTCAAATAGAAACACAGCACACACAAAATAAACACAAAAGTTAACAAAAACGGGGTACGGGATTTTGACCCACACAAAAGTGTCCTCAAAGCTTCTAAAGAGATGTTTGGAGACACTTTACTCCCCAGCAGAGTCGCCACTGTAAGGATCCCACCCCGTGACGAAGGAAATGAAGGGTTTTCGTTTTGAAGGGCAAAAAACCAAACACGGTTATCACGCAAAACATAACAGAGTCGCCATATTTGTTAATTATTTAACCCAACAAATGGAAATGTTAGAGATTCTATTAGTTTGGAGGTCAGGTTACACCTTGGGAAGAGTTTTACGTCACCCAAGTCGTCTCGGATAGGATCGAGTCTCCCTAACATTAGTTAACAAACGTGCATGTGTGTGTGTGTATTTCAAAAATGGGAGAAACTGATATTTTAACAAAACTGGTTAATTATTTAACAAAAAATGGTTATTTTGCAAACATTTCAGTCAAAAAGGGAAGAAACTGGAAAATGCACTCCCTGGCCAAAGCAGCCGTACGGCTAGGGAGAGCATTCCAGGGGTTTTTGACAGTTTATCAGGAAACTGTCCAGTTTCAGGCAAAACAGGGTGTTCTTGCTGAAACTGGACTGTGATGATCATTTTCAGTTATTCTTCTTTAACACACACATGGATTTAATCATCCCTATGTCATTGATCACAAATTAGACACCAAAAACAAATGTTTTGGGTGTGATCAAGACAATCATTGGGGAAATTTTGAGAAAGTTGATGAACATGTCCTTTGGGCCAAAATGACCATTTGATGAGTAAATATTGAAACTTTACCATTAAAATGGACTTATTATGCAATATTAAACCTTTAGAAACAAAAATGTAACATAAAGATTGGATTTTTATGTCCCATACTTGGTGATTTTATGGCTAGGTCATGGTTGGGATGATAAAGATTGAAACTTTATCACCCAATCATGACTCTCATGGCCAAACAAGAACAAAATCAACATAAAACTTAACAAACCATGATCATCTTTAGGTTTTACCCCACAATCATACACAAGGCGTGAAGGGAACCTTGAATCACCTCATGATTTGGTTCCAATGTACATATATAATCATAATACATATGTATATAACAATAATATATATAGCTTGAGAAGACATGACTAGTATAATATATATATATATATATATATATATATATATAGTGCTTGAAATGGACAAGACTTGCAAGAAATATAAAGTGCTTGAATGGACAAGGCTTGCAAGAATAATAAGAAATAACACAAAATAAACAAACAATATGAACAATAACAAAAAGAGTTTGAGATGAAGAAGAAGATGGGGAGAAGGAGGCTTCACCTATGATGGTTATGGCCTATCTTCCTCACTTTTCACTCAAATGTGTATCACTCACAGTTTTTGCTCTCAAACTGGCAAAGTATCAACACACAAAACATTTTCTCCCCCCCCCATGAAATGATCAGCATGGGGTTCAATTTATAAGGACTGAGGGTGCCCAACATAGCCGTACAGCTCAGCCCCTCAAGTACCCAAACCATCCGTACGACTCGACTTGGCGAGCTTCTGGATTTTTCTAAGTTTAATTCTAGTTCAGTCCTGGAATATTAGGTTTATCCTAGTGAGGTCCTGGCCCATTGGTTTATCCCTAAATGGTACCAAGAATTCCTCTAAAGTAGGTCAAAATCAGATTGGGGTACTTACAATACCTTGAAACCAAATCATGAAATGATTCAAGGTGCCCTCACATCCAAGTATGTGAAAAGGGGTAAAACCTAAAGAAGATCATGATTTGTTATTTTCTTGTCTTTAAATAGCTTGATGATTCATTTTTATGGTGAAAGCATGTATCTTTATGTTGTATTTGGCCATGATGATCATTTGGAGTGATAAAGCCTCCATCTTTATCACTCAAATCTTGATCTAGCCACTCATTCATCACATTTGGGTCATAAAGGTTCAATCTTTATGCTTCCAAATGTTGATTTTGTTGTCCCTAAAGGTTTAATCTTGTATAAAGATCCCATTTTGATGGTAAAGTTTGAATCTTTACTCATCAAAATGGCCATCTTGGCTCAAAGGCCATGTTCATCACCTTTTCTCAATAATTCCCCAATGATTGTCTTATTCACATCCAAAATTCTTGTTTTGGTGTCTAATCTAGTGATTAATGACATAGGGATGATTTAATTTGTGTTTTGTTACAAAAGAATGGCTGGAAATGATCAAACAGTCAAGTTTCAGGCAGAATGTTCTTTTTCTGTATGGAACTGGACTGATTCCTGGGAATCTGTTAAAATTCCCAGGAAGACCCCCTTTAGCCGTACGGCTACTTTGTCCAGGGGCATGTTTCAGCTCAGTCCCCCTTAATCTGGAATGTTTACAAAAGAACCCTTTCTGTTAAAATCCTAACTGTTAAAGTCAGCTTCTCCCGTTTTCTAAGCACACACACACACACATATGCACTTTTCGTTAACAAATACAAGGGAGACTCGACTTTGTCCGAGGCGGATTGGGTGACGTAAAACTCTTCCCAAGCCGTAACCTGACCTCCAAACTCATAAATCTCTAACCATTTTCATTTGTTGGGTTAAAAGTTAACAAATGTGGCGACTCCGTTAAGTTTGTTAAGTTACACGTGTTTGGCTTTTCTTCCTCGAACGAACTCGTTTCGCCCCGAGGGGGGATCCTCACTAGAAGGCAAACTAGTCTCAAACGAGACAACCATCAAGGAAACTCCGTAGCATCACCTCTGCAAAGAACCTGATTAGGTCTCAACTTATCAAACACTTGTCCTCGCACACACACAAATCATTACATACAGTTCATTACTAATAAACATCCCATCGCGAATCCATGCTATTCACATTACTTACACCAAGGTTGACCAACCGGGCATGCACATAAATTTATCACCGCCACATGAGTCCAATTGCAAACTAAAATCAAAGCTAAAGTGCTTACTAGAAGAGGTTCTACTTGTTGTATTAACAGGTACAAGAACCAATCCGTGCTCAAGGAAAATTCAATAGCGATCAGACAATCCCCACAGCATTCATACACCTCTACATCCAGTACTTTCAATGTAGGAGCATTGGAAGAGGATAATGTCCATTGCGTTCAATCAACCATTAACGAGGACATTCAGAAGTCTACAAATCTACATCAAGTCAAGAGATTCTGCATCCAGTACTTTCAATGTAGGAGCATTGGAAGAGGATAATGTCCAGTACGTTCAATCAACCATTGACGAGGACATTCAGAAGTCTACAAATCAACATCAAATTCAGAGTTTCTGCATCCAGGACTTTCAATACAGAGCATTGGAAGAGGATAATGTCCAGTACGTTCAATCAACCATTGATGAGGACATTCAGAAGTCTACAAATCAACATCATATTCAGAGTTTCTGCATCCAGGACTTTCAATGTAGAGCATTGGAAGAGGATAATGTCCAGTACATTCAATCAACCATTAACAAGGACATTCTGAAGTCTACAGATCAACATCAAATTCAGAGTTTCTGCATCCAGGACTTTCAATGTAGAGCATTGGAAGAGGATAATGTCTAGTACGCTCAATAAACCATTGATGAGGACATTCAGAAGTCTACATCTACATTAAAACCGTCCAGTACTTTCAATGAGGAATTGGAAGAGGACATGTTCAGTACTTTCGATCAGCAGCAACCATTAAAAGAGAACATCCAGGGATCCAGTACTTTCAATCAACTATTGAAAGAGGATAATATCCAGTACACTCAATGTAAGAGCATTGATTGAGGATATTCCCCAACAACTTCAACACAGTCTGCACCAGCAACACCGTCAACCGTGACGCTCCATCAACAACAGATGGCATATTCAGAATTGGGTCAAGGACATTGATTCCTCAGTATGGGTTACTCTCTAAACTCTAAACTTTATTTACCACAATATTGCTTTCAAAACGATTTCCAAAATACCTAAAACCACCGTTTTATCGTGTTTTCAGAGTTGAACTACGTTTGGTCTGATTCCTTTCCGGAGGATACGTAGGCAGCTTTCTAGCACGACCATACCCAAAGATCTAAATGGTGTCTTTTCTATCGACGACATTACTTCTTCCATAAGTATCGTCACCGAAGGGCTCTGTAGACACCCCATTTTGAACTCAAATTTATGATTACACTACTCTTGTGTCTCGCCTTTGTGTTTGGATGAAAACTTGTTGGTTTCGTCATGTTTCGTTAAGTTTCTAACTGACTCCGTCAGTCAGGGGCTAAACTGAACAAAGGAACTATAGACAAGGACAAAACAGTATTGAAACACTGGATGCCTCGTACGAGACATCAATGTCTCGTACGAGACATCTCCTCTGTCTTCGGGAATTATCCACTTTCCTTCTCCGTCTCGATCTCTTTCTTGGCCAACACTCTCCTAATCCGGGGAATATCTAATAGGAAGCTTCCTAGGTTATTTCCCACTGATTTCCTTACCTAATCAAACCTCTCAACCTCCTTGGCTTGGTCCCTAAGCAATCTAAACCTATAAATAAAGAGTCTTTTAACCCTAGACTCTCCTAATGCTAGTTAATGGTTCCTAGTCATCCAAAAAGAGGTTAACAACTCTCTAGTCAGTCCTTCTCTCAAGAATCCTATTTTTATTCCCCCTCACACCAAGACACCATCAAAAACTCATCTTTTCAAGCCAAAATCATCACAAAACTCTTGGATCATCAAGGCCTTAGTCAAGGCCATCAATTGGAATCTCAAGAACGCTTTAGGTAAACTCATACGCTTTTAATCTCTACTTCTCATCTCATTCTTTGTTTTAGAGTAGTGTAATTCCATCAAAAGGATCATCCTAGAGCCTCTCCAATCCATGTAGATGGTCTCGAAGCACATGATCCGACATTCCAATAATTAAGAAATTAATTATTGGCTTTATTTGTTTTAATTGTTTATTTATTATTTGATTAAAAACACCTAAGCAAGACCAATCCTAGATTGGGTGCTCCTTGACCTTCCCAATCCATAACTTAACCCCCGAACTCAAGAATCTCACGGTCCGTGTTCCATTCAACAACATGGTGGCAACTCTCAATTCAAAAAGGCGAGCAGGAATCTTCTCGGGTGCAAACAGCGGGTCATGTCCAGTACCTTATTCCAAACAAGTATCCATAAATCTAACATGATCATCACATAATCATTTAGCCTTTTTACTAGTGCTTCACAAGTACTAGGGACGGAGATTATTATAAGTAAACATGAACAACAATAATCATCAAACATCTCTTTATTAATATGAATAAGATGATTACTAATAGCGTTTAAATAAACGTGCCTAAGGCACCAATACTAACAATCTCCAACTTGCCCTAGGCCCAATCTCCCATATATATAATACCCATATACCTAATATGACCATCATGTTTACCTTGTGGAAGTCCCTTTGTTAGCGGGTCCGCAGTTGGGTTTCCAAGTAACATGCGCAGCGGAATTAAGCATTTAAAATTTTATGAAACCCAAATACCATAGATCCATTCATATGATTAAGTCAAATACATCTATGATGAATACTAGAATACTAACCCTTGGTGCGTTTGATCAACAACCTTGATTTTGGTGGAGCTTTTCGAACTTGATCACGAGAAAGATCAACGAATATCAAGAAGCCTCTTGATCTTGGTTGCTAGACCAAATTGTGAAACACGCTTTCACAATGATATGGACTATATGGAATATATGTGATCTCTTGTGATTCACTTTTATGATCTTAGAACAAGAATTAATCCTCTCAAACTCTTTGGAGGTACTCACAATGTTATGGACTGATTAGGGCAACTAGAGGGGGTGTAAATACATGTTTGACATATTCCAAATAGGTAACAAGTGACTAAACCAGCAAGAAAACGGATTAGGAAAATCCCAGTCGAAACAGGACTGGTCCGCCCGGATATAGCAATGGGTCCGGCCGGATCCAAGCATGGTCCGACCAGGTCTATTACTAGGTCCGCCCGGGGCTTCATGATGTCCGCCCAGGTCCTTTGTGAGGTCCACCCGGACCCTCCCCTTTTCCACTTTTCTCCTCTAAATTCCTAATATTCCTCAAAGGCCCTTCGATCCAATATTCTAATTAAGTCCATTTAGATTCGTTCTAATGTGTGTGACCCTTTAGGATTACACTAAGTTGGCAATGGGTGTAAACCCATAAGATATGATTAGGTTCTAGCAAACCGTCATACCTACCCAATTAGTGTAACTATATAAGTTCGTATCCTTTATAGAACATATCACAATCCTTTTGTCCTACGATGTCATTGAACGTAAGCCATGGTCAATGGTCAACTTACAATGTTCAATAGTTTCTCGATTTCGAATAGTTTGATAGTTCAAATGATATTGATCTCATCAATTCATTTTGAGCATAGCCATGCATGTCATCACAACTATTCATCGAGTGGCCCAAGTTTGACATCTCTCATATTGAGGGACAAATCCTCTCTTGACTTATTACACTTCCCAACATAACTTCGATCATGCCAATCATATCCTTTATAATTACTTGGTTAAGAGTAACGTTTAAATATGTCAAACATGATCTCCATTATGTGGAAGATCGCAATAATCTCAAGTCTAAGGATTCCAATGATATAACTATTAGAGGTTTAATTATGACATTATGACCATGACATAAACCTCATCTTTGGGTCATGTCCAGTATATGTTCACCAACATATACCCATAAGTTTAACTTGTATCCAATACACATAATCATCAAATGATTATCTAATTAAACTTATACTAGTTCTTCATAAGTACTAGGGACGGAGATTATTATAACAAAACATGTAACAACAAATAATAATCCAAAACATCTCTTTATATATATATGAAAAGTGATAACAAACATTGTCAAACAACGTGCCAAATTACATGCCTAGGGCATACACACCAACAATTTCCCACTTGCACTAGGCCCAATCATTAATGTATCTAATACCCATGGACCTAACATGACAATCATGTTTAGCTTGAGGAAGACTCTTTGTTAGAGGATCAGTAATATTATCATCCGTTGGTACTCTGAATATCATTACGTCCTCCATCTCTACGATTTCTCGAATGAGATGAAAACGCCTAAGTATGTGTTTGGATCTTTGATGTGCTCTTGGTTCCTTTGCTTGAGAAATAGCACCATTATTGTCGCAATAAAGGTCTATTGGATTAGCAATGCTAGGAACCACTCCCAATTCATTTATGAATTTCTTGATCCAAACCACCTCCTTAGCGGCATCCGATGAAGCTAAATACTCAGCTTTCGTTGTAGAATCAGCTACTATACTCTGCTTGGAACTCTTCCAACTTATAGCACAACCATTTAGCATAAACATAAAACCAGATTGCGATCTAAAATCATCCTTGTCAGTTTGGAAACTTGCATCTGTGTAACCCCTTACAATAAGATCATCTTCTAAACCCCTATAGATCAAGAACGAATCTTTAGTCCTTCTTAAGTACTTAAGAATCGTCTTGAATGCTATCCAGTGACTCTCACCGGTATCTGACTGGTATTTGCTCATCATGCTCAAAGCATACGAGACATTCGGTCTAGTACAAATCATGGCATACATAATGGATCCAATTGCCGAAGCATATGGGATTCCATTCATGCGCTCCCGCTCATCAGTTTTTATGGGACACTGAGTCTTGCTAAGACTTTTATCATGTAATACTAGCAGGTTACCTTTTTTAGAGTTATCCATACGGAATCTTTTAAGAACCTTGTCAATGTATGTACTTTGACTTAAACCAATCAGTCTTTTAGATCTATCACGATAGATCTTAATTCCAAGGATGTATGCGGCTTCGCCCATATCTTTCATTAAAAAGCATTTTCCTAACCAAGTCTTTACAGACTGAAGTTCAGGAACATCGTTTCCCATAATTAATATGTCATCGACATAGAGCACTAGAAATAGTACTACGCTCCCACTAATTTTCTTGTATACACAAGGTTCATCTTCGTTCTTTATGAAGCCAAACTCTTTGACCGATTCATCAAATCGAAGATTCCAACTCCTTGAGGCTTGCTTCAATCCATAGATGGATTTCTACAACATGCATATCTTATTAGAATTTTTTGAATTTACAAAACCTTCAGGTTGTGTCATATACACATCCTCAAGAAGATTCCCGTTAAGGAATGCAGTTTTGACATCCATTTTCCATATCTCATAGTCAAAATATGAGGCTATGGCAATTAAAATTCTAAAATTCTTATAGATTTGATCATTGCTACGGGTGAAAAGGTTTCATCATAGTCAATACCATGAATCTGCCTATAACCTTTCGGTACAAGTCTAGCTTTATAAGTATGCACCTTTCCATCCATGTCAGTTTTCTTTTTGAAAACCCATTTGCATCCTATGGTTTTTACACCTTCGGGTGCATCTATCAAGTTCCAAACTTGATTATCATACATGGATTGGATCTCGAACTCCATGGCTCCAAGCCATTTATCCGAGTTAGGAGATGACATCGCTTCTTGGTAGGAAGTAGGTTCATCATTCTCAATGATTTCTACTTCATTACTATCTGTTATGAGAAATTCATATCTCTCGGGCTCAGATCGTAACCTACTAGATCTGCGAGGAGCTTGTGTATCTTGAACGGGTTCCACAATTCCTTGTGAAACTTTTTCAGATTCCAATATCAGTTCAATGTTAATTTCAGGTTCTCGAAACTCTTCGAGATTAATTTTACTCCCAGTGATTCCTTTGGAGAAAAACTCTTTCTCTAGGAAGGTACCATCTCGAGCAACAAACACATTATTTTCCGTGCGGTTGTAAAAGTAATATCCTTTGGTTTCCCTAGGATATCCCATGAAAAACATTTATCAGATTTGTGTGCGAGTTTTTCAGAGACAAGACTCTTGACATAAGCCTCACAACCCCAAATTCTTATGAAATAAAGATTAGGCTTTCTTCCTTTCCATATCTCATATGGAGTCATTGGAACCGATTTAGTTGGAACATTATTCAGTGTGAGCGCAGCGGTTTCTAATGCATAACCCCAAAAGGATAATGGAAGATCAACTTGACTCATCATAGATCAGACCGTATCCAATAATGTCTGATTTCTCCTCTAGGATACACCATTCCATTATGGTGTTCCGGGTGGAGTTAATTGTGAAACAATTCCACAATTTTTCCACAATCTTTAAGATGATCGTCAAATTCTTGGCTTAAATATTCACCACCACGATCGGATCGAAGTGCTTTAAGAGTTTTGCCAAGTTGATTTTGTACTTCATTTTGAAATATTCTAAATATCTCAAATACTTCACTTTTATGTTTCATTAAGTGGACATAGCCATATCTGCTAAAATTATCAGTGAATGTTATGAAGTACTGAAATCCTTTCCTAGCACTGCTACTTAAAGGTCCGCATACATCAGTATGTATTAAGCCCAATAAGTCACTTGCCCTTTCACTGCTCTTAGTAAAAGGTGTCTTAGTCATTTTTCTAAGTAAACATAACTCACAAGTCTCATATGATTCAAAACCATTTCAGCCTAAAAGTCCGTCCCCATGAAGTTTTGAGATACGCTTCTCATTAATATGACCACGACGGAAGTGCCACAAATAAGTATGATTAACATCATTAGGTTTAGATTTCTTATTTATGTTATAGACATCGTCATTATTTCCATTCTCAAAATCAAGGACATAAAGGCCATTAAATGAATATGCAGTACAAGAAAGCATATCATTTAAATAAATAGAAAACTTCTTATTCTTAATAAGAAAACTATAACCTTCATTATCCAAACAAGAAATTGAAATAATATTTCTAATCAAATCCGGAACGTAATAACAATTGTTCAAAACAAGAATTAATCCGCTTTGTAAAATTACTTCATAGGTTCCTACGGCTAATGCAGCAACTCTTTCTCCATTCACCACACGTAGGTCTACTTCGCCATCTTTGAGTAGCCTCCTATTCTTTAGTGCCTGCACAATTAAACAAATGTGAGATCCACATCTGTGGCCAACTCCACAGAGATGGGATGGCCAAGCCTCTCAAGATGCTCAAAATAAGTCGTCATCTTCAAAACATGAGGGCCCACAGTCTGTCCATCACCCATCTAACATGAGGTCAGTGCAGCTATGGTGTCGAACCTTTCCTGCTTTGCTTGCTCTTAAAACATATCATTCAACTCAATGTTCAAGTCATAGGATTCCTAGTGTTCCAGCGTCTTCTGAAGAGCTGAACACATGGCAGCAAGCATGGGACAACCGGCCTCACGAGAATCACTTTTGTGCTTCTTATAGGCGTCTCTTTATGCCCTAGGGGCAGTGGCAGCAGGTTCCTCTTCAGGAACAGGCTCATCGAGAATGTACAGCTTATCTTCATGCTTTAGAACAATTCTAAGGCTTCGGATCCAATCCGTGAAGTTAGCACCATTCTTTTGAAGCTTTTCCTTCTCAAGGATAGATCGCAATGATATGTTGCTTGTGTTTTGAGCCATTTATCTACATTTTATGAAAATATATAAATATGTATTAGTACCAATTTTCATAAAGAGATTTAATTAATGTATTTCATAAATACTCCCACTAAATTATATAACCTTCATATACATCCAATGTATAATATAATTTAAATGGGCTAAGATCCATATTTCATTCAAATTTTGTCACCGCGATGGCAAGCTGCCCAAAATTCAAACTATTTAGGTAGGTAACTATTACCAATCATATCATATATGATTCTTAGATCCTTTTATGATATTCTTTAGAAATCATATGTCAAAAGCATGTTTTAATCTCATCTATGCCTTAAGCCCAAAACTCTTTTGATAGCTTAATTAAGTCAAACCATGATATATGCATAGGAACCACTCTTTCACTCATCTTATTCATACAATGAAAGAATCAATGGGCCTCGCGATGGTTAGAGCCCGCACAAAACTACCGTTGTAATCCCAAGTGTCTATCAGGGGTTAGCACGTGACTTAAGTTTTTACATGAAGGTTCATCATATATAACATATAACACATTTATGAGCACATAAGATAAACATGTTACACATCAAGTTTAGTCATTAAATTAATCTCCATTAATTTAAGCATGATATTTACGTGTCATTAGTTTCTCTATAATTATGAGGATGAGACTCTTTGAACTTTGGTTTTCATCTCCAAATCAAGACAAAAAGAAGTGCGGCTGAAACTAAGCCATAGGCATCCACAATTCCGAACTAATTCAAGAAACCAAGAAAGTAGTCCATGTGGCCGAAACTAAGCAATAGATGGTCTCGATGAACGTAGGCCAATTGCATTGACAATTCCACATGGATCTCCAAACTTTGAATCAAGAATTTTGTTTCTCAATTTTAGTAATTATGAACTCTTCATAATTCTAACTTCATTTTATCTTTGAATCTTTGATTGCAATCAAGTTTGGGAAACACAGTCTTGAGAACATAGGCTAGCCATCCAAACCTTGAACCAATCCAAGAATTCAACAGACTAAAACAAATAGGAGTTACAAACCACAAGGCCAACCTCAAAACCCCAGCCATGCACCCGCTCCAGACTCGGAGGTCCGGCCGGTCGTATACTGATCCGGTCGGACCTTCTAGAAAAACATACCGGTTTTTCAAGTTTCGAAAATTTGTCTCAAATTTTTTTTTCCCGATTCAATTTAGGATTTGGTGTTCTTGATGATCCAATCACCATGAACATCAGAACCTTGAATAAACAATTTATTCATGAATCTCTAGATTATCAAAACTTTGATCAAATCAAAAATTGATAATCCAAACAATTTTAAATCCAACATAATTTTTATTGCGATTGAATAGTGCGATTAAAGTTTTTCAAAACAATAAACCACATAAAACGCATAGATCACATAAAACATCATAATCCAATATTCAAATCATGCTAGGCACATAAACAATTTATACACATAACATGATTATGTATTGAAATAAACATCATGAACGAGACTCTGATACCACTGTTAGGTTTCTAAGTAACATGTGCAGCTGAATTAAGCATTTAAAATTTTATGAAACCCAAAGCCCATAGATCCATTCATATGATTAAGTCAAATACATCTACGATGAATACTAGAATACTAACCCTTGATGCGTTTGATCAACAACCTTGATTTTGGTGGAGCTTTTCGAACTTGATCACGAATAATATCACGAGCAAGATCACGAACTTGGAGGTGATATGCTTCACCCTCTAATAGTATCCACACCACGAACGAATATCAAGAAGCCTCTTGATCTTGGTTGCTAGACCAAATTGTGAAACATGCTTTCATAATGATATGAACTATATGGAATATATGTGATCTCTTGTTCTTCACTTTTATGATCTTAGAACAAGAATTAATCCTCTCAAACTCTTTGGAGGCACTCACAATGTTATGGACTGATTAGGGCAACTAGAGGGGTTTTAAATACATGTTTGACATATTCCAAATAGGTAACAAGTGACTAAACCCGCAAGAAAATGGATTAGGAAAATCCCAGTCGAAACAGGACTGGTCCACCCAGGTATAGCAATGGGTCCAGATGGATCCAAGCATGGTCCAACCGGGTCTATTACTAGGTCTGGCCGGGTCCTTTGTGAGGTCCGTCTGGACCCTCCCCTTTTCCACTTTTCTCCTCTAAATTCCTAATATTCCTTAAAGGCCCTTCGACCTAATATTCCAATTAAGTCCATTTAGATTCGTTCTAATGTGTGTGACTCTTTAGGATTACACTAAGTTGGCAATGGGTGTAAACCCATAATATATGATTAGGTTCTAGAAAACTGTCATACCTACCCAATTAGTGTAACTATATATGTTCGTATCCTTTATAGAACATATCACAATCCTTTTGTCCTACGATGTCATTGAACGTAAGCCATGGTCAATTGCCAACTTACAATGTTCAATAGTTTCTCGATTTTGAATAGTTTGATAGTTCAAATGATATCGATCTCATCATTTCATTTTGAGCATGGCCATGCATGTCATCAGAACTATTCATCGAGGGGCCCAAGTTTGACATCTCTCATATTGAGGGACAAATCCTCTCTTGACATATTACACTTCCTAACATAACTTTGATCATGCCAATCATAACCTTTATAATTACTTGGTTAAGAGTAATGTTTGAATATGTCAAACATGATATCCATTTTGTGGAAGATCGCAATAATCTAAAGTCTAAGGATTCCATTGATATGACTATTAGAGGTTTAATTATGACATTATGACCATGACATAAACCTCATCTTTGGGTCATGTCCAGTATATGTTCACCAACATATACCTATAAGTTTAACTTGTATCCAATACACATAATCATCAAATGATTATCTAATTAAACTATTACTAGTTCTCCATAAGTACTAGGGATGGAGATTATTATAACAAAACATGTAACAATAAATAATAATCCAAAACATCTCTTTATATATATATGAAAAGTGATAACAAACATTGTCAAACAACGTGCCAAATTACATGCCTAGGGCATACACACCAACAATCTCCCACTTGCACTAGGCCCAATCATTAATGTATCTAATACCCATAGACCTAACATGACCATCATGTTTAGCTTGAAGAAGACCCTTTATTAGCGGATCAGCAATATTATCATCCGTTGACTTTCACCGGGGTCGGATTGATATCTACTCGTCATGCTCAAGGCATAAGATACATCCGGCCTAGTACATATCATGGCATACATGATGGATCCAATTTCCGAAGCATATGGAATATCACTCATTTTCTCCTACTCATCTTTTGTTTTAGGACATTGAGTATTGCTTAGAGAAACTCCATGTAACACTGGCAACTGTCCTCTTTTAGAGTTTTTCATGCGGAATCTTCTTGAAGACCCATTTGCATCCTATGGTCTTTACACCATCAGGTGCATCAATCAAGTTCCAAACTTGATTATCATGCATGGATTATAATTCGGATTCCATGGCTCCAAGCCACTTGTCCGAATCAGGAGAAGACATCGCCACTTGGTAGGTGGTTGGTTCATCATTCTCAATAATTTCCACCTCATTACTATCCGTTACGAGAAATCCATATCTCTCGGGCTCGGATCGTAACCTACCAGATCTGCGAGTTACTTGTGTATTCTGAACAGGTTCCACAACTCCTTGTGGTTCTTGTTCTTGTTCCACTATCGGTTCAATGTTATTTTCTGGGTCACAAATTTTTTCAAGATTTATTTTACTCCCACTAATTTTTTTGGAGAAAAACTCTTTCTCTAGAAAGACACCAGTTCGGGCAACAAAAACTTTGTTGTCCGTTTGGTTGTAAAAGTAGTATCCTTTAGTTTCCTTAGGATATCCCACAAAATTACATTTATCAGATTTGTGTGTAAGTTTGTCTGAGACAAGTCTTTTGACAAAAGCTTCACAACCCCAGATCTTCATGAAAGACAGACAAGGCTTCTTTCCGCTCCACATCTCATATGGAGTCTTTTGAACCGATTTAGTTGGAACACGATTTAGTGTGAAAGCAGCGGTTTTTAGAGCATAATCCCAAAAGGATATCGGAAGATCAACTTGACTTATCATTGATCGAACCATGTCCAACAAAGTCCGATTCCTCCTCTCGGACACACCATTCCATTGTGGTGTTCTGGGTGGAGTCAATTGTGAAACTATTCCACAATTCTTTAGATGATCATCAAATTCTTGACTTAAGTATTCTCCACCTCGATCTGATCGAAGTGCCTTAATACTTTTGCCAAGTTGTTTTTCTACTTCATTTTGAAATATTTTAAATATCTCAAACGCTTCACTTTTATGTTTCATTAGGTAAACATACCCAAATCTACTATAATCATCGGTGAAGGTTATGAAGTATTGAAATCCTCCCCTAGCATTGCTACTTAGTGGTCCGCATACATCGGAATGTATCAACCCCAATAAGTCGCTCTCCCTTTCACCCAACTTGGTAAAAGGTGTCTTAGTCATTTTTCTAAGAAGACACGACTCGCAAGTATCATATGACTCAAGGTCACATGAACCCAAAAGACCGTCCCCATGGAGTTTTGAGATACACTTCTCATTAATATGACCAAGACGGCAATGCCACAAATAAGTATGATTTACATAATTAGGTTTAGACTTCTTATTTATATGATAGACATTTTCATTATTTTCATTCTTGACATCAAGGACATAAAGGCTATTAAATGAATTTACAATAGCATAAAGCACATCATTTAAATAAAGAGAAAATCTCTTATTCTCAATAAGAAATTTAAAACCTTCATTATCCAAACAAAAAATTGAAATAATATTCCTAATTAAATTCAGTACATAATAGCAATTGTTCAAAACAAGTATTAGACCGGAAGGTAAAGTGACTTCATAATTCCTACGGCTAATGCAGCAACTCTTGCTCCATTCCCCACACGCAGGTCTACTTCATCTTCTTTAAGTAGTCTCCTATTCTTTAGTCCCTAGACATTTAAACAAATGTGAGAACCACATCCGGTATCCAATACCCAGGAACTAGTGGTAGAAAGGAGAATATCTATTATATAGATACCTGAAGTTGACGCAGTCCCACTGCTCTTCTTCTTCTTTTCCTCTTCCTTAAAAATCTTGCAATTACATTTCCAATGACCAATTTATTCACAATGGAAATAAATTGCATCCTTTTGCGCATCGAGTTTTACCTCTCTAGCCTTGGCAACCTTTGCCTTTCTAATCTTGGGTTTGGCAACATTTGCCCCACCCTTTCTTTTGGCACTTGCCTTCTTCCCATCATGAACCATGAGCACTGGAGAACCTTTCTCCACTATCTTCATCTCCGCAGTTTTCAGCATGTTATGCAACTCGGAGAGATTTTTATCCATTCCGTGCATGTTATAGTTCATCACAAAGTGATTATAACTCTTAGGAAATGAATTAAGAATGAGATCTGTGGCTAGCTCCAATGAAATTGGATAGCCAAGTTTTCTCAAGATGCTCCACGTAGCCTTTCATTTTAAGCATGTGAGGTCCCACTTGTTGCCCTTCACTCATTTTGCAAGAAGTGAATGCAACAATGGTTTTATACCTCTCTTGCCTAGCTTGCTCTTGAAACATGTCTCTCAACTCCACTCCTATCTCATATGCTTCCAAATGTTCCAAACTTTGTTGGAGTTTTGAGCACATAGTCGCGAGCATGAGACAACTCACATCTCTAGAATCATTACGATGTTTCTTGTGATTGTCTCTCTCCGCCCTAGGGGCGTTGGCTTCGAGTTCATTAGGAATAGGCCCATCAAGAATGTACAATTTATCTTCTTGCCTTAGAAATATTCTTAGGCTTCGGATCCAATCCATGAAGTTTGTACCATTCTCTTGAAGCTTATCCTTTTCAAGGATCGATCGCAACGAAATTGATTGAGTGTTGGTTGTCATTATCTACAATTATGCAAAATTTCCAAAATTTAATAAGTACCAAATTCATTAAAGAAATACATAATGTAATTTTCCAAAAAAATACTCCCACTAAATTATATAACCTTCTTATACATCCAATGTATAATATAATTTAAATGGGCTAAGATCCAACTTTAATTTAATTTCAAGTCCGCTATGGCGGACCGCTCAAACTCAAATTAATTAGGTAGATAAACATGTCAATCATATCCCATATTACTCTTAGATCCTTTCTGAGATTCTTTAAGAAATCTAATTTCAAAAAGCATGTTTAATCTCATCTTTGCCTTAGGCCCAAAACTGTTTTGACGCCTAATTAAGTCCAACCATTTTAAACGCATAGGAAACTCTTATTCATTCATCTTGCTCATACATGAATAAAATCAATGCACCTCGCTATGGAGAGCCAACATGAAATTACCCGTGTACTTGCAAGTGTTTTAATCATGGTATGGAAAAAGGATTTAAAACTTTCAAGAAGGTTCATCACTATATAGCATGCAACACATTTATGAGCACATAAGATAAACATGTTGAGCATCAAGTCTAGTCACTAAATTAATCTCCATTAATTTAAGCATAATATTTATGTATCATTAGTTTCTCAATAATTATGAGGATGAGACTATTTGAACTTTGGTTATCATCTCCAAATCAAGACAACAAGAAGTGCGGCCGAACTAAGCCATAGGCAACCACAATTCCGCACTAATTCAAGAAACCAAGAAAGTAGTCCATGTGGCCGAAACAAAGCAATAGATGGTCTCGATAAAAGTAGGTCAATTGCATTCACAATTCCACATGGATCTCCAAACTTGAATCAAGAACTTTATTTCTCAATTTTAGCAATTATGAACTCTTCTTAATTCTAACTTCGTTTTATCTTTGAATCTTTGATTGCGATCAATTTTGGGAAACACAGTCTCGAGAACGTAGGCTAGCCATCTAAAACTTGATCCAATCTCAAAATTCACAAGACTAAAACAAATCGGAAATTTAAACCCCAAGATCCACCCCGAACCCTAGTCGCGCCCGCACCAGAACTAAGCAGGTCCGGCCGGGTCACATACTAGGTCCAGTCGGACCCTCTCTGTAAATCCAGAAATTTTAAAAATTCAAAATTTGTCTCAAAAATGTTTTTTCCCGATTCAATTAGGATTTGGTGTTCTTGGTGATCCAATCACCATGATCATCAAAACTTTAAATAAACCATTTATTCATGAATCTCTATGTTATCAAAACTTTGATCCAATCAAAAATTGATAACCCAAACAATTTTAAATCCACCATAATTTTTATTGCGATTGAATAGTGCGATTAAAGTTTATGAAACAATAAACCACATAAACGCATATAACACATAAACATCATAATCCCAATATTCAAATCATCATGATAGGCACATAAACAATTTATATACACACAACATGATTATGTATTGAAATAATCAACATGAACGGGGCTCTGATACCACTGTTGGGTTTCCTAGTAACATGGGCAACGGAATTAAGCATTTAAAATTTTATGAAACCCAAAGCCCATAGATCCATTCATATGATTATATCAAATACATGCATAATGAATACTAGAATACTAACCCTTGATGCCTTTGATTTTGCAACCTTGAATCTTAGTGGAGACTAGAAAGCTTGATCACAAACAAAATCAGGAACACGAACTTTGAAGATGATAAGCTTCACCCTTTATCGGTATCCACACCACGAACAAATATCAAGAACACTTGATCTTGGTTGCTAGACCAAAATTGTGGAACACGCTTTCACAATTGTATTCTGACTATATGGAATTAATATGTGATGTTCTTGTTCTTCAATCTAAGGATCTCTTAGAACAAGAAATAACTCTCTAAAAAACTCTTTGGAGGCTTACACAAACTTATGGAATGATTAGGGCAACTAGAGGGTGTTTAAATACTTGTTTAACCTATTCCAAATAGGTAACAAGTGACTAAACACGCAAGAAAACGGAACAGGAAAATCCAAGTCGAAACAAGACTAGGTCCGCCCGGGTATACAAGTAGGTCCGGCCGGATCCAGGATTGGTACGACCGGGTACTACACTTGGTCTGCCAGGGGCATTGAGATGGTCCGCCCGGGTCCTTAACAAGGTCCGCCCAGACCTACCCCTTTTTCCAGAATTCCACTTTTCTCCTCTAACGTCCTAAAATCCCTCAAAGGTCCTTTGACCCAAAATTCCAATTAAGTCCTTTTAAGATTCGTTCTATTTGTGTGTGACCCTATAGGATTACACTAAGTTGGCAATGGCTTCAATAACAAACCCATAAGATATGATTAGGTTCTAGCAAACCGTCATACCTACCCAAATAGTGTAACTATATACAAGTTCGCATTCCTTTATAGAATATGTCACAATCCCTTTGTCCACGATGTCATTGAACACAAGTCATGGTCAACAAGTCAACTTGTATTGTTCAATACTTTCTCAATACCGAATATGTTGATAATCCAAATGACATTGATCCAATCAATTCACTTGAGTTTGGCCAAACATTTTATCAACATCATTCTACGAGGGGCCCAAGCTTGACATATCTCCGAAGAGGGACAAATCCAACTTAGCTTATTATTCTTCCCTACGTGAATCTGATTATGCCAATCATACCCTTTATAATTTCCTAGTTAAAGGTAGCGTTTGAATATGTCAAACATAATGTTCATTAAGTGGAATACTATAATAACTTCATGTCTAAAGATTCAAATGACATAACTAATATGAGATATATGTTCGACATAGACCATAACATAAATCTCATACAGCGGGTCATGTCCAGTACCTTGTTCCAAACAAGTACCTATAAATCTAACATGATCATCACATGATCATTTAGCCTTTATACTAGTGCTTCAAAAGTAATAGGGACGGAGATTATTATAAGTAAACATGAACTACAATAATAATCAAACATCTCTTTATTAATATGAATAAGATGATTACAAACAACGTTTAAATAAACGTGCCTAGGGCACCAATACTAACACAATTTCCTCAAGAAGCATCTCGCTGTAGTGGTTGTCAATTGTAATTTCAAAATTCAAGAAATTGAGGACAGCGGATTCCATTTGCAATACCTACTCCATGAAGTATGTATTATCAGGTTTATAGCAGAACTCTTCCATTTAGTAATTGAGATTTCCAATTCATTAACCCATCTCCTAATTGATTCTTTTTGTGGGATTTTCCAAAAATAATTGTTGTGGTATGGGTGAAAGAAAATAAGTATTGTATGTGTGTATAGGAAGAAGGTAAATGTTTGAGGGTTTGGGTTTGGGTTTGGAGGAAGTTATATGTTTCCCACATGGAAAAAGAGAGAGAGGGGGTTAATGGAGGAAGTAGATTTAAAAGGAGGTGGTGCTATTGGGCAATTTTAAAATGGTCATGTGACTTAACCATTTGAGCCCATATCTTTAGATTAGTTGCTCAATTGGACTCTAATGAACCGTGTTTGGTCTATGAATTACGCTGTGGTTGGAATAATGGTTTGAACCGCGGTTTAGACCATAGTTTAGCTGCATTAGATGCTGCTAAAGAGGCTGTTTGGATCAAGAAATTCATTACTGAATTAGAAGTGGTTCCTAGCATTGCTAATCCAATAGACCTTTATTGTGATAATAATGGTTCTATTGCTCAAGCAAAGGAACCAAGAGCATATCAAAGATCCAAACACATACCTAGGCATTTTCATCTCATTCGAGAAATTGTATAGAGGGAGGACATGAAGATATGCAGAGTACCAACTGATGATAACATAGCTGATCCGCTAATAAAGGGACTTCCGCAAGCTAAACATGATGGTCATGTTAGGTCCATTAGTATTAGATACATAAGTGATTGGGCCTTGTGCAAGTGGAAGATTGTTGGTGTATATGTGTTGGGTTTTGAGGGTCCTTGCGCAGCAGAAACGGCTTTAGAAAATCAACAAAACCCTAGAGCCCATGGATCCATTCATGATGATTAAATTAATATGGAGATGAATTTATAATATTAACCGTTGTTGTGCGTTTAAAATTTCTGGATCATCAAATCTTCAAGTCTTCAAGCTTTATGATTTGATCTTCTCGATGTTCTTCGAATCACGATCTCAGGAACATGAACTTGAGATGTTAAATCAAGTACCCTCTATGTGTATCCACACACGAACGAATATCTAGAAAAATTTTAGATCCGAACTGCTAGATTCAATCATTGGAAAAACACGCTTTTCTAATCTTAAAAGGCTATATGAATTTATTGGTATTCTTGAGCTTTTGATTCTCAATCTAAATTCAAGAATGTGTTTCTCAAACACATGGATGCAACCAATAATTACCCATAATCAATTATCTCTAATTAGGTTTTAGAGAGGGGTACTTATACTTATTAATCCCAAACACTTTAGGAGAACTAGGTCAAAACCCGTCAAAACTCGTAATTAGGAAATACAAGAAAGGTTCGGGGGCGTCAAGGGATGGGTTCAGCTGAACCCACCCTTTTTGGCCTAAGATTCGGCCGAGTACTATAGGGGGTTCGGCCGAACCTCCTGATGAAAATTGATTCTCATATTTTTCCCGAAAATCCAATTTTAGCCTTTTTCTTGATTCGTTCTTTTGTGTAACCCCATAGGATTATATTAAGTTGGCAATGAGTCCGACCAAGGTCAAACTCATAAATCATGAGCGGACTCTAGCAAGCCATCATGACTACCCAATTAATATAACTTAACAAAGTTCGTTTATCCTCATAGAACATATCACAATCCTTTTGTCACGCGATATCATATTGAACATAAGCCACGGTCTAAGTCAACTTAAATGTTCAATGCTTTCTCGATCCCGAGTAGATTGATATGAGAAAACGACATTGAATACATCAATTCATTTGGGTATGGCCATACACTATCATCAATCTCACTCTCGAGTGGCCAAGCAGATATCTTTCTTTGAGATAAAGAGGGACAACATCCCATCTTGACTTATCATCTTCCCTACAAGAATCCGATTGTGTCAATCGTAGCCGTTATAACTACCTGGTTAAGGGTAGCGTTTGAGTACATCAAACACAACGTTCATCATGTGGAAGACGGTGATAATCTCAGGTCTAAGGATATCAATGATATAACTAAATGATATTTAATTATGACATTTGACAATGACATAAATATCATAATGGGTCATGTCCAGTACTTGTTTAACAACAAGTACCCATAAGTTTAATTTGTATCACATACACATGGTCATCACATAATCATCGATTAAACTTATACTAGTTCTTCATAAGTACTAAGAACGAGGATTATTATAAGAAACATGCAAAACATATAATAATCCAAGTTGTTATCTCTATAACAAATGAGAACATGATGTAACATAAGGCCTTTCTCAAGGGCCTAGGGCATAATCTTCAACAATCTCCCACTTGCACTAGGCCCAATCAACACGTATCCAATACCATTGAGCTTAGCTTATGACCATTATAACAGCATGTGGAAGAACATATGTATGTAGATTATCTTGTTATCATCACAAGGTATTTTGCATATTTTGACATCTCCCATGTCAATGATTTCTCGTAGATATGGAAATGTATGAGTGTGTGTTTGGATCACAGATGAGTCCTTGGCACCTTAGCGTGTGCAATAACCATTATTTCACAACAAAGGTCCGTAGGATTAGTGGTACTAGAAATCATTTCTAGTTTTACTAATAACATTTATATCCAAACAACTCCATTAGTTACAACTCATGCAACTATATACTCAATTTTATTCGTATAATTGTTTATGGTGTATTTGTTTGGAACTATTTCAACTAGTAGCACTTATTTTAAATATATATTCATACTGCGATCTTTAATTATCCTTGTCATTGTGGAAGGATGCATTTATGTAACCATTTACTAGATTATTTCCCATTCCAATAAGCATCAAGAATACATCCTTAGTTTTTCTCAAGTGCATAAGGATATTCTTGACCACTATCTAGTGACTTTCACTAGGATATGATTAGTATGTTCTCATCATACTCCAAGTATATGAGTTACCCCGTCTAAGTACATAATATGACGTATATGATAGATCCAATTGCCGCATATGGAATCCTAATCATTTATTCTTGCTCATTAGTTTTCCAATAAGACTAAGTCTTGCCAAGAACATTATCATTAGACAACCTTGCAAGTTCTTCTACAATAGTCTTGCATACTGGACAATTCAGTACTTTGTCTTTATAAGTACTTTGACACAAACCAATCAACTTCCTAGATTTATATCAATAGATGTTAATTACAAGACTAGGAATAAGTCTATGCTCCCACTAATTTTCTAGCAAACGCAAGTGTCATCTTTGATGAATTTCAAATGATTTGAACACTTCATCAAAACGATTGTTTCAACTCTAAGAAGCTTGCTTCAATCTATCACATGGATTTCCGCAACTTACATACTTAATTAAAATTTCTAGATTATCAAAACCTTTAGGTTGTATCCAATACATCTTTAAGTTAGTTCCCATTGAGGAACGATGTTTTGACATCTATTTGTCAAATTTCATATTCCAAATATGAAGATACGGCAATGAGAATTCTAATATCTTAAGTTAGTATGTTCCTTGCTATCCATGTTAGTTTTCTCCAAGAAAACTTAATTTCATCTTTTGGTTTTTACACCTTAGGTTAGAATGATCAAGTTCCAACTTGATTATTATACATGGATTGCCTTTTATATTCTATGACTCCAAGTCATTAAACTAAATATGGAGCAGACATTGCATTTTGATAGGTGGTAAATATGTCATTCTCAATGAACTTTACCTTAATACTCTCTATTACGAGGAATCCAATATTTCTTGTTATAGATTGTATCATATCATATATGCAAGTAACTTGTGTAACTTGAACGAATTTTTCACAACTCCTTGTGAAAGTTTGTTCAACTTCCATCTTAGGTTCAATGTTATTTTCTAGGTCTCGAACCATTCGAAATATATTTTACTCCCACTGATCCTTTTAGAGATTAACAATTTATCTAGAAAAGTACCATTATAAGCAACAAACAATTTATTTCTTGGAAGTAAAATAATATCCTCAAGTTTCCTTAGGATATCCCATAAAAATACATTTATTAGATTTAAGTGTGAGTGTGTCCTATACAAGTATTTTCGTAAAAGTCTCACATCTTAAATCTCCATGAAAGACAAACTAAGTTTTCTTTCATTCCATATCACATATGGTATCGTTGAACCTATTTTGATGAAACACAAATTAGTGTGATCATAGCGGTTTCCAATGTATAACCCCAAAATAAAAAATGGAAGATCAATTTGACTTTGCATCTAATGAACCATATCCAATAAGTTTCTATTCCTCCATTTAGACACATCATTCCAAAATGGTATTATTTGTGGAGTTAATTGTGAAACAATTTCACAACCTTAAAGATGATTGTCAAATTCTTGGTTTAATTATCCATCATCTCGATCAAATCGGAATCTTTGAATAGCTTTACTAAGTAGTACCAAAATTCTCTTTTAGCATTGCCACTTAATGCACCATATACATCAACATGTATTAGATCTAATAAGTTACTAGCCCTTTTACTACTCCTAGTAAAAGATGTCTTGGTCCAATAATTAAGATTTGCATATATCACATGATTCAAAATCATATGACTTTAAAAGTCCATCCCATGGAATTTAGATATGTGTTTCTCATTTATTTGACCAAAACAATAATGCCTTAAGAATTTAATTATTTATGTTATAATTTTACTCATTATTTTGTTCTTCAAGATTAAGGAAATAAAATTTATTTATATGATTTAACAATACGATAAAGAAAATCATAATAAATAAAGCACATTATTATTCTCAATAAGAAATAAATATCCTTCATTATCTTACAAAGAAAACAAAATAATATCTTCGACTTAATGAGTAAAGTCACTTCATAAGTGTTCTACGACCAATGTTGCAACTCTTGCATCATTATCATTCATAGATTAACTTTACTTTTCATAAGTAGTCTTTCTATTTACTCATTGTTGCACATTTATACAAATGTGGGATCCATATCCGGTATCCAATACCCAATAATTAGAAGTAAAAAGATTAGCTTCATAACATAAATATCACATGTGGTAGTCTCACTACCATTCTTTTTTATTGATCATCCAGAATTTTGATTGCAATTTTAAATGGTCAATCTAATTGCCATGTTACCAAATTGCATTATTTAAATTTATAATTTTAGCCATGATTATTTCTTTTAGGCTTGACAATATTTGTCTTGCCTTTATCTTTAATCTTTTTCCTTTTACAAATTCATGAAGTCAAAAATCAAATTTTCGACTTAGATCATCATCTTTCCGCATGATAGTTCAGATATCGAGAGCACAAACTGTACGGTCGAACTAAGCCATAAGGCAACCACATTATCGTACATCATTCAAAAACTAGAGAACAATCTATACGGCCGAAACTAATCCAAAAGGCATCCACATTTCCGTATGAATCTGTAGTCCATTTTTAAATTATTTGTCTCATACTTTTAACTGATTTCAGCAATCCAGAACAATTCAGGATTCTAATTTCAGCTTTATGAATTCTGAATTGACATCACTTTTCAAGAAATATGGTTTCAAAAACCAGCCATCTAAAACTAGATTAAATCCTAAATTCAAATTCTGAACATCATCTGCTCGGCCGAGTCTTAAGACCCGCTCGTCTGTGCACCACGAAAAGTAGATTTTAAATTTCCAAAATTTATACTAGAATTGCTTTCCCTGATTCAATTAGAATTTGGTGTTTACGGTGATCGAATCAACATGATCATCAAAACCCAGAATAAACAATTTATTCATGAATCTAAGATCATCAACAAGTTAATCAAATTAAATTTTGATGATCCTACGGAACATATTAATCAAATTAATATTGCAATTTAGGTTACTTAGGATTATTAAGAATGTATAATTTCCGTTCTTAATTTAAAACAATTCTTAAGATCCTGATCCAATCAAAGAAATTAATTTCATTTTCTTTTAGCCTTTCCTTTTAAGAATAGATCGCAGTAACAAACATAATTAAAGTTTAATATAACATTCTACACAAATATGCAAATAAATATACACCTATATTTCAAACCAATCATTTAAGAGATAAATAATTTGTATTTCATAAATACTCCCACTAAATTATAGAACCTTCATATACAACAATTGTATAATATAATTAATGTCGGAATTATTTTTCTCTTTGATTTTTGAGTTTTGATGATTCACAATCTCAAAATAAATAATCATACCTCTCCATAATTTATTATTTCTAAAACAATTGTTTGTGATTTACAAAATCAACATTAGAGGCTGTCAAACCCGGCTGCATATCTTATATAGGGTTTGACCTAATTCCATTTGGGATCGGGATTCCTTTTTAATCAAGAAAACTGCAGAAACTGGACTGGTACGGGGGGACCAGCCGTACGGCTACATAGGAGCCGTATGGTGGTCTTGGATCCGTACGGTGGTCATTTCTGTTTTTCCCAGATTTCAGCCTTTTAACAATCCGTTCTATTGTGTGTGACTTAATAGGATTATACTAAGTTGACAACGAGTCCGAACCATTCAGAACCCGTAAGTCACAGGCGGACTCTAGCAAGCCATTATGGCTACCCAATTAGTATAACTTTGAAAGTCCAAAGTTACCTTATAGAACATATCACAATCCCTTTGTCACGCGATATCATATTGGACATAAGACATGGTCCACGTCAACTTATGTTGTCCAATGCTTTCTCGATCCCGAGTAGATTGATATGAGCAAATGACATTGAACACATCAATTCATTTGGGTATGGCCATGCACTATCATCAATCCCACTCATCGAGTGGCCAAGCAGATATCTCTCTTGAGAGAGGGACAAATCCCATCTTGACTTATCATTCTTCCCTACATGAATTCGATTATGCCAATCGTAGCCTTTATAACTACCGGTTAAGGGTAGTGTTTGAGTACGCCAAACATAATGTTCATCATGTGGAAGACTATGATAATCTCAGGTCTAAGGATATCAAATGATATAACTATTATGAAATTCAATTATGACATTTGACCATGACATAAATCTCATAATGGGTCTATCCAGTACTTTGTTCTCCAATAAGTACCCATAAGTTTAATACGCATCCTATGCACCATAATCATCATATGATTATCCATTAAACTCATGCTAGCTCTTCATAAGTTCTAGGGACAATGATCATTATAGTAAACATGCAAAAGATATAATAATTGAGTTTGTTATCTCTATAACAATGAAGCTATGATATAACGCATAGGCCTTTCTTAAGGGCCTAGGGCATAATATCCAACATATGGGTATATGTTGGTGAACATATATTAGACATGACCCACCTTTGCGGTTAATGTCATGGTCATAATGTCATAATTAAAACTCTAAATAGTTATATCATTAGAATCCTTAGACTTGAGATTATTACGATCTTCCACATAGTGGAGATCATGTTTGACATATTCAAACCTTAGTCTGAACCAAGTAATTATAAAGGATATGATTGGCATGATTGAAGCTATGTAGGGAAGTGTAATAAGTTAAGATGGAATTTGTCCCTCTTCGTGAGAGGTGTCAAGCTTGGGCCCCTCGATAAATAGTATTGATGAAATGCATGGCCGTGCTCAAATGAATTGATGTGATCAATGTCATTTGTATTATCAATTATTTGGAATCGAGAAAAGTATTGGGGATTGTAAGTTGACCATTGACCATGTCTTACGCTCAATGACATCGTGGACAAAAGGATTGTGATATGTTATAGTTAAGGATAAGCGAACTTTAACAAAGTTGTATCAATTGGGTAATCATGATGGCCTGCTAGGGCCCGCTCATGTCTTATGAGAACAAATTGTTAGTGTGTATGCCCTAGGCACGTTATTTAAACGATTAATGTTATCATTTGATTTTTGCTTTAATAAAGATATTGAATGTTTGATTATTATATCTTTTGCATGTTTATTATAATAATCTCCATCCCTGATAATTATGATTGATTATTAGTATAAGTTTAATAGATAATCATATGATGATTATGTGTATACGATACAATTAGACTTATGGGTATTTGTTGGAGAACAGATACTGGACTGACCCCTATGAGATTTATGTCATGGTCACAATGTCATAATTAAGTCTCATATAGTTATATCACTGGAATCTGTAGACCTGAGGTTATTACAGTCTTCCACATGATGAACATTACGTTTGACGTATTCAAACGTTACCCTTAACCGGGTAGCTATAAAAAATGTGATTGGCATAATCAGAATCATGTAGGGAAAGGTAATAAGCCAAGAAGGGATTTGTTCCTCGTCAAGAGAGACGTCATGCTTTGGCCACTCGATGAATGGTATTGATGAAATGCATGACCATGCTCAAATGAATTGATTGGATCAATGTCATTTGTATTATCAATACATTCGGGATCGAGAAAGCATTGAACAAAGGTAAGTTGACCATTGATCATGGCTTACGTTCAATAGACATCGTGTAACAAAGAGATTGTGTTATGTTCTATTTAAGGAAACTTTGGATTTCAAAGTTATACTAATTGGGTAGTCATAATGGCTTGCTAGAGTTCGCTTATGACTTACGAGGTTTGAATGGTTTGGACCCGTTGCCAACTTAGTATAATCCTATTGGGTCACATACGCAGAACGGATAATTAAAAGGAGTGGAAAACTGGATCCTGCTAGAGGATCCATACGGATGGTTTGGGAGCCACCAAACCAATTCGTACGGATGGTTTGTCCTGGCAGAAACAGTTTTAGGTAAACTCTTATTAGACAAGAAAACCTAAGTCCTAAAGAGTTTTGGAAACCTCTTGTATATAATGTGTGCAGCCGGGAATAGTTCCCTATTCATTGATTTTAGAAATCACAAACACTTTCTTCGAGAGAGATTAAACACATAATATACTAGGGTTATTAGGTTTGATTAATCCCAATTGTCAAACCATAATAATCATTAGGAGCAATTGAAGAATCGTTCTTCAATAAAGTTATTAAATCTGAAAGACCCAGCAGTTAAGTTCAAGAAGGTGTTCTTGAATTCATTCGAAGTGTGGATCACCGGTAGAGGGTGTTTCTCTTAGCGTCTTAATCCAAGATTTCGCATATCGATCTACAAGGGTTAGTTTCTTTCATCTTCATATTATGAATTATTGACCATAACGGATCTAGGCTTTTGGGTTTTTCATGTGATGTTTCCGCCGCGCATGATTGCAAAAAACCCAACAGTGGTATCAGAGCCCCGTTGATGATCAATAATTCTAATATCATCATGATATAATTATTTAATGCGATTATTTAATTGGTATGATCATGATAAGATGAATTTATGTGATAAGATTTTATATGAGATATAAAATATGCATGCTAGTTGTTGATGGGATTATGTGGTTATAAAATTAATTTGATTGATATGTATGATCGCATGCTTATTGTCATCTTGTAATTGGATTATATTTATTAATGATCTTGATCTAATTTGTATGTGGAATAAATTGATTATTGATTATATGAATTATATGGGTTAAAATTCGTAATCTGTATTTTTGTGTTTCTGTAATCTGATTATGTATAAACACGATATTGAGATTGATCGAATTTCTGAAATCTGGAAATCTGGGATCCTACTGAAGGATCCGCATGGATAGTTTGGAAGTTACCAAACTGATCCGTATGGATAGTTTGGTAATTCCAGATTTGAGTCTGTTTTCTGGTGTTCAGATTGTTCTGTAAATTGTTTACAGAATTTGAATCTGGGAACTGCTTTCAGACGGCTGGTTTTCAAAACCGTGTTTCCTGAAAAAAAATTCGATCGAAGAATTCAGATAGGATGCAGAAATCAGAGTTTTAAGGAGTTTAGAATTTCTGTAATCTGTGAGATTAAGAGACAGTGAAAGAGTCTTGAAACAAATGACCAATCTATACGGGAATGTGGATGACTTTTGGCTTAGTTTCGACCGTATAGAGAAGTTACTTGGTTTCTTGATCTTAGTACGGAAATTTGGATGCCTTTTAGCTTAGTTTCGGCCGTACGATTTGTGCTCTCAATTTCAAGGTGCTCTACGGATACTGTTTCAGAATTCTGAAGAGTTCAGAGTTTCTGTGACCTGCATGATAAGCCGTACGGATGAATCTGGAAGCTGCCAGAAACATCCGTACAGATGGTTTGGGCAGTACTGATTCTGATCTGTTTCAGATGGCTGGTTTTGGAAACCGTGTTTCCTAAAACAGATTTAAGTTCAGAAGTCCAGACAGTTAATGAGATCAGAATCTTAAAGGAGTTTAAGATTGGAGAAATCTCAAGGTTTCAAACTTTAATCCTAAAACTAGCGCAACAAATGTCACATAAAATTAATTTGGTTAATTGATTAACTTTATGTGTGTGAACCTTCTTGAAAATTTAAGTCAAGTGCCAAATCCATGATTAAAACACTTGTGAGTACATGGGTAGTTTTATACGGGCTCTACCATGGTGAGGCACATTAATTCTATTCATCTATGAGCAAGATGAGGAATGGGTGATTCTTATACGTTTAAAATGGTTTAACATAATTAGGTCATCAAAAGGGTTTTGGACCTAAAGGCATTGATGAGATTAAAACATGTTAGACATATGATGTATCCAATCTCATAAATGATCTAAGAGTCATACATGATATGATTGACATGGAGTTGTCTACCTAATTAATTTAATTTTGAGTAGTATCGCCTCCGCGGACTTGAAGTTAAATTAAAGTTAGATCTTAGCCCACTTGAATTATATGATACATTGGATGTATATGAAGGTTATATAATTTAGTGGGAGTATTTGTGAAATACTAAATTAAAATATCTTTAATTAAGTTGGTACTTATATGTGGTTACATGTTTGCATAATTGTAGATAATGGCACAAAACACTCAATCTCTGTCATTGCGATCTATCCTTGAGAAGGAAAAACTTCAAGAGAATGGTTCTAACTTCATGGATTGGATCAGCAGAGAGAGACGCCTACAAAAAGCACAAAAGTTGTTGGTCCCAAAGGGGCAACAAGGGTATAAAAATATCTAGAGGGGAGTGAATAATTGTTTTGAAATTCTTTTTGTACCCTTGAAAAACTCAATTGCAAATGCGTACTTTATCAAATAAGCATTATGAAATGCTCCTAAGTGAGTGAGGGAAATGCACAACGGAATTTAGTAATTTAAAGAGGCGCAAAGTATGATAAAGGAGGCGCACACACACTCTTAGTATTTTGGCTCAAAGTGAGTGAAAGATGAAACTAAGGCAAATGAGAAACAAACACAACACAATTCAATCCAATCAATCTACAATGATTAAATAAGCAAATAGTGAGATAAGTTATAAACTTGAAAGTAAATGACAATAAGTAGATACGCGCTATTTGGAGAGGTTCGATCGGGAAATGATCTACGTCCTCTACCAAGATTGTTAGTCTTGGATTTCTAATGGAGATCTTATAATATGAGTGAGTGTTACAAATTACAACGTTTGAGCTTTACACTAACTCAAGATCTATTATCTATGAAAGAACAAATCCTAGACAAAACCGGTGTATCTCTTAAAGAATCTAAGTGATCAAACTTAAATAGGTGCGTGTGTGTTCTTAGTTTCAAGGCTCTTTAGATCTATGAGATTGAGAGCACAAGAAAACTAAAGTGATTTTGCTTGAGGATATGGGCTAAGTATGAAGGTATGAAGGTGTTCTTGAGAAATCTGGGAATTCAATGAGAAATCTTCAAATCTTCAATGAATGCTTGAAAGATAAATTCAGAATAGCTTAGCAACTTCAAATGGTTGAAGTTATGGGGTATTTATAGTAGAGCCCCAAAAACTAGCTGTTGGAAATCCCTTGTGGATAAGATCAAAAGACAGATGTGCTGGAGCTCGTTGAGTGGAGCACGTGTCCTTTTATAGCCGTTAGACATATAACACAAATATGACCATTGTGGATAGGTGTCCTCAAATCTGAGTGCACATGTGTTATTTTTCCACCGTTGGATCTTTGGCGTAGTTTGAATCTCTTCAAGTCTTTGTCTTCAATAAATCACCAAGTGTTGAATTACATCACTGAGGTGCGTTGAGCCATGGAGGCGCATATCTTATGCGCGCGCCTGATGTGGCGCATAGGCGCAATATCCAGTAGGCGCATGGCGCAATGCTTGGCTCAATCTCGTGATTTTCTTGAATCTTGATATTCTTGCCCTATTCCTAAGCCTATTCTATTCAAATGGACTACCTAAAAAATGAAGTATAAATACTTCTTGCATATGGGTATAAAGTCCATGAAATAAACTTAGGTGATGGATCAATCAAATCTAATCAATCCTATACATTGAATACTAAGATATAAGTGGGCATACCCAACAATCTCCCCCTATTTGATTGATGCCATTACCTACTATATCAGGGAGAAACATTATACTTGATAACAACATGTCCAAATAAATGAAATTGGTAAGTCATGTCTCAAGTTAATGCACACACTAGTCCAAGATATAGATTTCTAATCTATTTTAATAAGGATAACACATTACAAATGGAAAGATAGAAATAACAGTTAGCACATTCAAAATGTATGAGTTTTGGTTTAGAAATGTGTTTAAACAAAGTTTAAACTCAATGCATGAAAATATGAAACAGTTCAAATATAATGCATATGATTTTAAACAATATATTCATTATTCTACAAACAAGGAGTTTGAGTGAACAAGGTTTGAAATAAGCAGTGATGCTTTGTTTTCATTAATACTTGAAATATAAGAGTTGACGATTACAAGTATTCAACAGAACAAAATCAAAAGAGGTGCTAAAACATTTAAGCACTAAAAATTTCTAACATCAAAAATGTTTTCTAACTTACAATCAACGAAATCTAAGGATTAGGAGGCGCGTCGTCTTCCTTCAATCCTTCTTCAATGTTACTCCATAGCGCTGAATTTGCTTTGCAAGTTGATAAGAACGGTTGACATTTGAGAATGTATCAGAAACACCATCTTTGATATAGCGGAAGTTTCCATCATTGTTAGTCTGATACTCATCAATGGAGCGCTGAATAGTAGCCTGCTGCTGTGAGAAATTTTAAGAAATCACTTGAAGGTGGTCTTCAACAGCAGTTTCCACGGTGAATATATCTACAGAAACTCGTTCAGCGTGCCTATCTGCACTAGAATGTGCTGCGCTAAAATGCGTGACAATCAACTCCTTCAAAACATCAATCTTTGAAAGTAAGGAACCGAATTTAATGGGTTCACTAGAGTCTGCGCTCTGAGTAGGCGCGGAAGTCACAGGCGCCTTTGGTGCTGCTGCGCCATAAGTAGTGACTCCTAGTATTTCTAGCTCATCCTTAACTTTTTTGAGTTTGTCAACAACACTCAACAATTTCTGGCTATCTCCAGCCACCATCTCGAACAGCTTCCTCACATCTGATGCCACACTCGCCTCAACTTCCTTTATCGCATCAATAAAATCTTGGCCATCAGTGAGTTTGATGCCAGCATCAATTTTTTCATGAAGAGAAGTGAGAGTAGCTTTGAATAATTCATTCATTTGATCAATGGCGTCGCACCATTGCTGAGGAGTGAGAAAGTGTTTGTCCCTGATGTCGCATCCAATGCGCGTTATCTCCCCCTTAATGGCACCAATCTCATCTGCCTGACTCGCCATCATTGAAGTATGAAGCTCAAACTGTGATTCAATTCGAGCTTGACCTTGTTGGAGTTGTTAAAGTAGAGAGATTACCATAGTCATATCAGGATTGGGAGGAGTAGGTGCAGGACTAGATTGAGGCACAAGAGGAGTAGGGCGCCTGACTGGTGAAGGAACAGAAGTGCGTCTGGGAGATGGAAGATAATCATCACTAGAAGTAGGGTCTTCTATAGTGAGAGGAGGCGCAGGAGCCAGGGGCGCAGGAGTAGACTTGCGCCTCTTGAATGGTTCTCGCTCCCCCTGAACTTGTTCCTCACTGAGATCTCCAAAAAGTTTAGCAGAGAGTCTATCTCTAATTTGTTGTTGGTGAGTGGTGAGTGTAACTGGTGTTAGAGTAGGAGTTGGTTTTGGGAGTGGATTAGGCGCATGCGTAGACTTCATTGCAGGTGCAGTTGTTGTTGTAGTCTTTGTTGGAGGCGCGCGAGGAGGAGGCGCAGAAGTGACCGGTGCGCATATATCAGCGCTTGAGCCGGCGCCTTTCTGCCGCTCTTTCTGATCCAAGGAAGCAGCCTGCTTCAACTGGTAATCTTCATCTCTCTTCTTCCGTGCTTCAGCTAAGCAGCTTTATGCACGCGTTTGATATCTTATTTGTCCTCTTTGTCTGTTCGAGGGCGCTTCGGTAGTCTGCCCCCACGCCTAATAACCTCAACAGTTGCAATCCATTTGCCACGATCCTGACCTGCGCCTGGTACTGCTCTAGGTTGTGTGCCAGTTTCAGCGCCAGGTGCAATCCCAGTATATGTGCCATCTGTTGCGCCTTCAGCATCTGCCTCATCAGACTTAGTGGCTTCATCAACCAATTGATCTCATTTAACCCTAGGCGTGCGCTTTGCAATGCGCTTTTTGCGCCTTTTCAACACTAAGTTGTCTTTTCCAAATATTTGAACTTCATCCAGTTTATGGTCAGCGTTCTATTCAAGGAAACGCGCAAGAACTGGATATGTGAGGAAGATCTTTATGAGAATACGGCAATGAGTTTTGAACTTCATCTTTCCTTCACTCTTGCTCTTGTTGTATTTATCTATTTACTCCATCAACGTCTTGAGTAGAACTTGAGGCCAATTGAGCTTGGCCTTTCCCATAATAGCTGTGGTGTACTCCCACTGTTCCACCGTGAATCTGTTCACGTTTCCCGTCTTGAACACAATAGACGTATCAATGATATACGCTATGTGTGTCAACAAGTCACCAACATCCCTAATCTCAACAGACTTAATATTGTTCTGAAGAGTTAGGATATTCAGATAGGCGCACGCCACAAGGCTCTGCGCGGTGATGGAATAAGTGTTGGCTTGTCCAGCTATACTTTGAGGACCAAAAGTGCTAAAACTAAGCACGTTCTTGATTTTGCCAGAGGAGATAGTAATGTCAACATTGTGCACGACGGCGCAAACTCTGTACCGTATGTTCCCTTCAACTTCAGTTGGAATCTCAATAATTTCTGCAGTGGAGAAGAACTCATCAACAAGTAATGGTGAGTAGAAGGGCTGATCCATTGTATAAAGAGGAGTGAGTCCAGCTGTGTTGATGGTGTCGATGATGTCTAAACCCATCTGAACTGAAGAAAGTTCAGCGAGATCAAATGCCTCACCAGGCTTGAAATTAGCAGTATCCTACAAAAACAATGATTTAAGTTAGGAGTGAATGAGGCGCATAGAAACATAACAATGAGCAAAGTAAATTGAGGCGCATAACAGTTGTAATCACCAGAGGAGCATACAATAATGAGGCGCATAATCTAAATAGGCGCATAGAATTTACAAGGCGCATAACTATGATTCTACGAAAATACTAAGGAAAAATTAAACATAAAAGAAATTGGGCGCATAATGGCATGAGGTGCATGGAGGATAGAGGCACATAACACTTATAATTGCAAGAGGCGCATACAAATGTTAGGCGCATGAATCACTAAGGCGCAAAAAGACATTAGGCGCATAAATCTGGACTTAGGCGCATAACTTATGAGGAATTTATACTTAGCATAAAAACGCACAAAATATCACAAACACATACAAACCATAAATATAGAAGAAATATGGATCAAACATGAAAATTTTCGAAAAACAAGTTTTGAGAATCATAAAATCCAAGTCATGCAAAAAAAGCGAAGAACACGAAGAACATGCCCTTGAGTGCTCGAAGAACACCAAGAACACAAAATTCATGAAACTTCACCAAATCAGACAAATTATACACCAAAACGACCGCATGAACACAAGGATTTTAAATATCCTAACCAAAACAAGAAAAAATTAACAACAAAGTCACATTGAGCAATCAAAGGTCCGAAAATCCGAAAAGTTCAAAAACTAAGATTCTCAGATTCGCAAAGAATAGAGCATTGATCGTTGAAAAGTTAAGTTATAAAGATTCGAAATTGAAATACGAACAAAATCTAACAAACGATTTCAGAAACGGGTAACCGAAGCAAAATTAATCAAAAGAAACTGATTTTCGGTTTAAAAAAAAACCCAGAAAAGTGAAAATTGTGAAAATTTAAGAGTTTAGGGTTTAGAATTCATACCATTTCGTCTTGTGAAGTCTTCGATGACCAATGAAAGTATATATATGAGAAGAAATGTAGAGAAATGAAGAAGAAAAGGAAGAAAATATATATATATAGAGAGAGAGAGGCTGGGAATAGAGTGTTTGAGAGAGAGAAAAGATATTTAGAGAGAAAGAAGAAGGTTCAGAGAGGGGGTGCAGAAGGAGAGAAAGGGATATATAAGCATAAAAGAGGAAATGGAGGGGGAAGTCAACTTATATAGGGTGAAGGTTTTTAGAAAAATGGGAAGTTGAAGAGATGGCATTAATGAGAGTGTCAATAAAAAGACGGCTAATTAATGGTGAATGACACAAAGGTACAGTGATGTGACACTTAGTGACCAGAAAAATTGTCTCACTTTCCTTATAAGTGTATGAACAATTTTGACCAATTTTTGCACAAACACCAAAAACATCTGTTTTAGTGTAAGTTGGGGGTGCAAGAAATATATCCCCAGAAAATAAAAATTTTGAAAAATGGAAAATGAGGGAAAATTAATTACACAAGTACCCTTGACCAATCATGGAATGTCAAAAGACAAAGATTCTATATGCAAAAAATAAGAACTAACATACCTGGTACTTGTGAAAAATTGAATACGTTCAATCATTAAAATATTAAATGTGGAGCATTGATTGAACCGCATCATTAATTGTGCGCTAGGGGAGGCGCATAACTCATAGTGTAACGACCCGAAAACTCGTCTATATTTTCTTAGTAATAAATAATTAATTATTTATTTATTGCTTATTTATTTATTTAAATTATTTATTTATTTAAATAATTATGTGTGTATTTTGTGTTTCATAATATTTTTATGCCTAGCATTTTAATTGATCATTTGTGCTAATGTAGAGTTATTGGGTCTTAGTTGTTAGTGGGGAAAATGGGTTATATGGTAGTAGTAGTAGTAGAGGGGGTCTAGGTGTAACATTTTGAAATAATCCTACTTACTCCCTCCCTACTCCCCCTTCTCCCTCACTTCTCTTTCCCTGCACACACACACACTCATCCTCTTCTCTCTCCTCCATTGTTAGAAAGGTAAGAACTCCTCCTTCTCTCTTCATTTTGACCATCTTCCTCCCATTATTTCTTAATGCTCATTTTATGAAAAATGCTTAGATCGTCGCTAGGATCGTAAAGAGCTAAGAAAAGTCGAATTCCGTCATCTTTGATAAATTCCAAGTAAGTTACTTTCCCCCCAATTTTTATGCTAAAATGTTCATCACTTGTTTTAATGATGCTTTAGTGATATATATGATGGTTTGGTTGAGTTTAGAATTTATTTGTATTTTTGGTTAATTTTGTGTTAATATGAATGTTGGGACTTAAATCTTGATTTGGGTTGATAGATTTTGTTATTTAAGTCCTTTATAAGTTTATAAGTTGTTTGGGTTCATGGTTAGGCTTGTTGGAATGATTGATTTTGAGAAATTTGTGAATTGGTAAGAAAATATGAAGAACCCGGCTGCTGCCCGCCCAGATCGCCGACCGGGCGCCCGCCCGGGCTTAGCTAGACGCCCGCCCACCTGGTCATTTTCCTTCGGCCAACCTCCTGGATAAATGAGCGCCCGCCCGCCTCCTTTTAGGCGCCCGCTCGCCCACTTTTTCCAGAATTTAGGTCGATCTTCCAGAGGCCATAACTTCTTCGTCCGGACTCCGTTTTAGGCGTGTAAACTATCGTTTCGAAGATTTCTTCGAGTTATACAAGATGGGATAGGTTGTTCAGTTATGTTATAAGTTTTATAATTCGGGATTTTATTGGGTGTTTGAGGTTAAGAGGAGTTGTATCGATCCATTGTGATCAAGTTCTGCAAATCCAATTGAGTGACTTTGTTGAGTTGTTATGATCATATTTGTGATATAAGTGAGTATTTCATACTTTGAGACCCTTTAATTGAAAGTTATTTTACTGATCGAATTGATTTTAGGATAAGACTTGGTCTAGGTTTTAAGTGATATCCTATAGTACCTAGAGGGATTGTTTTGGAACACTAAAGTGTTGGGTTTGGTCCGTATGTGATCATGTATGAATAGGTGTAACCTTTTGGGTTCGTTTGGGGTGTTGAGAATTGGTTCGTTTATGGACGGATGTAAAGCGTGATATGGTGATTGGGTACCTGTGATTTTGATTAGCTTCTTTATGGAGTATTCATTCGGACTTCCTGTCTGGAATTCTAGGTGTAAAAATATAGGGAGTTGATAGTCTTAGTACATCTTCATGAGTAAACGTTTAGAGAAATTTTGGTAATAGTCATTGTACTATTTGTGAGCGACTGTTTGGGTTGTGCTCTTTATGAGTAACTTGTGAGTATCATCTTTAGGATGTGTTTGGTATGTGCCTTATCATGGAATCATCATGTTTTTATGGTCAATGTTGTTGGGCTCTCTATGAGCAATCTCGTTTATCGTTGTTGGACTCTTTTATGAGAAACTTATTGTATTCGTTATTGTTGATCTCTTCATGAGTAATTGTTTGCATCTTTTGTGATGAGCTTGGCTTGGTTTCCTACTTTGGAATCATTGCCCCCGTTGATGTTTCAAGCGAGTATTTATTAATATGTGCTTGTTTAAAGTCCAGCTGGCATTTGTGGTTGTGTCGGGCGATGGGGAAGATTATAATGGCTACGAGCCGAGTCCATTATAATGTGATCCATTGTTTTGCTAGCGTTGTGAGGTCCGTTGTAGCGGGAATCTTCTGAGCAGGTTGACCTTCTTTGGGGTAGTTGATCTTCGGAGTTCTTATGTATCATTGTAGTGGGATTTGTGGTCGTTTAGTGTTATGTATCTATTATTATCTTTTGGGTATTATATTATTATAAGTTTTCTTGCTTCCGCGTTGTATTTAGTCTCCGAGTTATAATCTCGTTGAGGTGTCGTGTGATGGTATTGGTTTCATAGTTGAATTCACGCGCCCGGTTTGGTATTTTGAATTTTGGAGATGTATATTATGTAAATTTTATGTTTATGGATTTTAGTATTTTCCGGGGCGTAACACATAGGCGCGCAGAGAGATATGAGGTGCAAATGGTACTTGGGCGCGCAATGAGTGAATGGAGCACGTAGTGATTTAGGCACATACCACAGTTTCTTTAAAATTTTGAAATTGATTTTAACTTTGATAAACCTAGGATATTCATAACATAAAAAGACATAAAAGCATTAGTATTGTCAAAATTGTATGGACTAGTTAAGTTCAAGCATACCCATTTCACCTCTAAAAAAGATGAACCTTTTAGCATCTAGTGCTTTTGTAAGAATGTCGGCGGTTTGAAAGTCGATTCCCACGTGTTCCAAATGAATGTTGCCTTTCTCCATGTGGTCTTTGAGGAAGTGATAATTGATGTCTATGTGTTTGGTCTTGGAGTGCATGACAAGATTTTCAGAAACGGCAATTGTTGATGTATTGTCGCAGTAGATGGGACAATTTTCTTCAATGATGTCGTAATCCACCATGCTGCTTCATCCATAGAATCTGACAGCAACAACTTCCAGCAGCGATGTATTCTGCTTTGGTAGTTGAGACAGAAATTGGAGCTTGTTTCTTACTTGCCCATGACACAAGATATCCGAGAAAATGACAAGTGCCACTTGTGCTCTTCCTGTCAATTGTGCACGCTGCATAATCCGCATCTGAATAACCTACAAGTTTAAAATTCGAATATTTGGTGTACCAAAGTCCAAGGTTAACAGTGTCGGAGAGATATCGTATAATACATTTCACAGCAATCAAGTGCGCTTTTCTAGGATCAGATTGATAACGAGCGCAAACACAAACACTAAACATTATATCATGCCTACTAGCAGTAAGATAAAGGAGTGAGCCAATCATACCTTGATAGAGCGTTTGATCAACCTTTTTACCTTTTAAATCTTTATCGAGTTTGTTGCCGGTAGCCATTGGTGTGTTGTATGCCTTTGCATTTTCTAGACCAAACTTCTTGATTAGATCCCTTGTATACTTGGCTTGGTTGATAAATATGCCTTCATTCATTTGCTTGATTTGAATCCCGAGGAAGAATGTGAGTTCTCCCATCATGCTCATTTCAAACTTTCTCTTCATTAGTTTCTCAAAGCGCTTGCATAACAATTCATTCATAGAACCAAATATAATATCATCAATATAAATTTGAACAAGTAATTTATGACCATTATGTTTGGCAATGAAAAGAGTAGTATCGATTTTACCGCGAGTGAAGCCTCTATTAATGAGAAACTTGGATAGTGTATCATACCATGCTCTTGGCGCTTGCTTGAGCCCATACAAAGCTTTCTGGAGTTTGTAAACATGATTTGGAAATTGTGAATCTTCAAACCCATGTGGTTGAGCTACGTAGACTTATTCTTGGAGTTCACCATTTAGAAATCCGCTCTTCACATCCATTTGATATAACTTGAAGTTCTTGTGAGCGGCGTAAGCTAGAAAGATCCTTATAGCTTCAAGTCTTGCTACGGGCGTGAAATTTTCTTCTCAATCGATTCTTTCTTCTTGCCTATATCCTTGCGCAACCAATCTTGCTTTGTTTCTCGTGATGGTTCCATTCTCATCCATCTTGTTTCTGAACACCCATTTCGTACCAATCACTCATTGATCATGAGTTCTTGGAACTACAGTCCAAACCTTACATCATTCAAATTGATTGAGTTCTTCTTGCATTGCAACAACCGAATTTGGATCTTAGAGCGCTTCATCAGCCTTCTTCGGTTCAATTTGAGAGATAAATGCAGTGTAAGCATCAAAGTTAGTAGCTCTCTTTGTACGAACCCCAACATGTAGATCACCAATGATGTTATTGATTGGGTGACCTCTAACTTCACGAATTTCAGGAGGTAAGTTACGTTGAGTTGTAGTAACTTGAAGGTCTTCAATTGGTACATCTTCACCAGCTTCAAAATCATCAAAATTAGGGGGTTGAACTGGTTCAGAATTAAAAGTGGGAGTAACACCAGGTGTGACATTAGAATTAGGCGCGTGAGTAAAAGCATCAGGCGCATTATACGGTGCGACGGAATCTTCACTCAGTGCGCTATTATCGAAGTTCGGCGCAAGTGATGTAGATGGATTTCCTTGAGTTGATGCATTCTTATCTTGTGTAGGCGTAACTGGAATAGGAGCACCTGACTCAATAAACTCAACAGAATCATCAGCAACATTTGGAGCCAAATGTGGCTCAAGGAGAGAATGTTCATCAAATGTAACATGTACAGATTCAACTATCACTAATGTAGATCTATTAAAACGCGAAAAGCTTTAGAATGTTTGGCATACCCAACAAAAATACCTTCGTCAGCTTTGGCATCGAATTTACCTCTATGTTTATTTCCGTTGTAGAGGATATAACATTTGCAACCAAAGATCTTGAAGAATGCAATGTTGGGAGTTCTACCACGCCAAAGTGCATACGGAGTCTTGTTGTGAAGTTTGTTGATGAGGGAACGATTTTGAGTAAAACATGCGGTATTGACAGCTTCTTCCCAAAATTACTTAGGCAATTTGGCTTCAGCTATCATCGTCTTTCCCGCTTCAATCAACGTCCTATTCTTTCTTTCCACAACACCATTTTGTTGAGGAACTCCAGCTGTTGAAAAGTTGTGATCTATCCTATGATCATCGCAGTATCGAGCAACACCGTTGTTCTTGAATTCTGTTCCATTGTCGGATGGAACACTAACGATGTCATCTTCTTTTTGGGTTTGGAGCAGTATGAATAAGGTGGTTAGAATGTCATAACAATTGTCCTTTGTAATCATCATTTCCACCCATATATACTTGAGTAATCATCCACCGCAACTAGAGTATATTTGTTTCCTCTAATACTTGCAGTAGTAACTGGTCCAAATAGATCAATGTGTAGCAGTTGCAAACATCTAGTAGTTGAGGGATTTGTCTTGTTGGAAAAAGACTGCTTTGGTTGTTTGCCAAGTTGACACGCAGCGCACTTCTTGTCATGATGATCAGTAACCTTGGGAAGTCCTTTAACAATATTATTCCTGCTGAGTTTAGATAGATACTTGAAATTCAAGTGACTTAAGCGTTTGTTCCACAGCCAACTATTTTCGCTCACACTTTTAGCTACAAAACAAAGATTAGTACTAGAGTTCATATTTTGGGAATCAATAATATAAATATTTGTCTTATGATATCCCATGAGTAATGTAGCTCCAGATTTGCCATCCTTGATAAGACATTTCTTTGAAGTAAAATGGCATTCTAATCCTTTGAAGATCCAGCCATGAAGCAAAGAACCTGAAATTTAGACATTTAAGCAGGTCCCCTTTATTCCTTTTGGGTCCTAGAGTTAGCAACTCTTGACAGCCCACTCTTGCTTGACCTTAAGATTTTTACGTCCTTTGGCATTGGGAGTGAATCGCAAAAGGCATTCCACAGACAATGATGAAAGCCACCAATCACGTGAGTTTTCACAAATTCTTTACTTTTCTTTTGGATAGCATTCTTGATTGGGTCAGATGAATTAGCCTTAACAAAAAAAAATCTTTTGAAATTTTGGGGCGCTTTTTCTAGGAGCGCGCATAGGGCTAGGAGGCGCACGACGATGATGCGCATGGCTCCTAGGCGCATAATGTTCTTTCGTATAAGGAGCGCGCCTTATTTCAAGAATGATTTTGCTAGAGAATGATTCATCTGTAGCTATTTCCTTCTCTTTAGGTTTCCCAAATTGTTTCGTTGGGCAGACATAATGGAATGTTTGTCTCTTGACATGTTCCTATCCTTTACCCATTGAATTAGAATGTTTTTCTTTGAGAATTTCACGAGTTGGCTGAGGTGTAAATTCACTGTCTCTTTCAGCACAGACATCACACTTAAAGTTGTCACTAATTGATGTGAATCCCAAGCCTCCTTTATCACCACTGGCTTTTTGGGACTCAAAGATATTGTCCATAGTGACACGAGAATTGGACCACTAATTTGTAATCTTTTTAAGATCAGTAATTTGAGTAACCAATTTATCGTTTTTTTTTAAGTAGTGAGTTCTGTTCTGTTAGATAAGTATTTTTAACAGTAAGAGGAGTCAAGCTCTTTATCTGCTCCTTAAGGAGGGTGAGTTCAGATTTTAATAAAGATTTCTCGGTATTAAGCTGGGAAATTTCATCACATGATAGTGCTAAAGCTTCGCTGAATTTACTGATTACCTTTTCAGCCTCTTGGAACAACTTTACTTTCTTAGCAATATCTTAATCATGAGTGATTGTAGGAACTGGTTCAACTTGTGGTCTGATGTAGTTTCCTTTTCTGAGCTTGCTTCTTGCGCTCAGATCACATCTGGTAAATAAAAATCCACCATCGGTTTGAGCTAGAGTAAGAAATCCTTGTTCAACGAGATCGATGATAGTTGGTCCTTTCTTCTTTTTCACCTCTTGATAACCTGCAGATTTCTTAACAGGTTTATTCAAGATATTCATATCAGGAACATCCTTTGAGTAGTCATTATCATTATCATAATCATCGTCATCATCCTTTGCCACCAAGCACACGAGTCCATCATCAGAATCTTCATCGCTCTCTTCTGAGTCTATTTCAATCCAAGTGTTACGATCATTTGATAGAGATTCTTCCTCAGCAACCATTCCTTTGTGATTATTGAATTTAGGAGAGTGGCTGCTCTTTTTCTGCATGTACTCAAACTTGGGAATTGGGCAGCTTGATGCAAAGTGTCCTGGTTTCCTGCAATTAAAACAAACAAGGTCTTCTTTTCTTTTTGAATTACTGCTCCTCGTGAACTTTGGAGGAGCTCTGCTTGTAGATCCTTGAGCTTTGCTGTTTGAGCCGGGTTTTGAGAATTTTCCGAACTTCTGGAATCTCTTCATAAATAAAGCGAAGTCTTCATCGTCCATCTCCAATAACTCAGAGGTAGAAATTTTGGGGTCAGAACTTTTCTCAACGGGCGCTGGCGCTTCCTCTCTATGCGCCACCATTGCTATGGATTTTGATTTTCCTTCAGTTTCACTTATACGCTGAAGTTTGAGCTCATAAACCTTGAGATTAGCATAAAGGTTCCTTAAAGTCCACACATCCAAAGTTCCAGCGTCTTCAAGGGCGCTAGATTCATGGAGGTATCTAGATCCAAAAGCAGGAAGGAAATTAACATTTAATTCCTTATTAGAAAACTTCTTTCCAAGTGAAATACATAGATTGATAATTTCACAATAGCGTTCATAAGTCTGTCTTAATGTTTCACCAGGGAGTTGAGAGAAATTATTGAATCTCTTTTGAACTTCATATCTCTTGTTCTCCTTATAAATAGTGTCTCCTTCTATATGCTCTTCAATAGCATCCCATAATTTATTGGCGGTAGCACAATGCATGACTTCTTGTTTCATAGCCGTGCTTAGAGTGCTTAGGAAATGTTTCTTGCTTTCCCATCATTTGCAACTCTTCTCATTTCTTCTTCAGTCCATTCTTCCTTTGGTTTCTTAATTGTTGGTTGAGCAGCGTCGGTGCACGGATTTGGATTCGCTTTCATTGGCATGTAAGGTCCATAAACCATGGTGTCATAAAGCCTTTCATAGATTGAGCTGATATGGGTTAAGATGCTGAATTTCCATACGTCAAAATGATCTTCATCAAAGACTGGAACATGAGTGTAATTTGCAGTTGCCATAGGTTTTGAGTTTGCCACATCGAATCGGCACCCAAGCTGTTAAGCTTGAAAAACAAAAAAAAATTATAAAGGTGTTTGCTCTGATGCCACTTGTTGGTCCCAAAGGGGCAACAAGGGTATAAAAATAGCTAGAGGGGGGTGAATAGATGTTTTGAAATTATTTTTGTACCCTTGAAAAACTCAATTGCAAATGCGCATTTTATCAAATAAGCGTTATGAAATGCGCCTAAGTGAGTGAGTGAAATGCACAGCGGAATTTAGTAATGTAAAGAGGCGCAAAGTATGATAAAGGAGGCTCACACACACTCTTAGTATTTTGGCTCAAAGTGAGTGAAAGATGAAACTAAGGCAAATGAGAAACAAACACAACACAATTCAATCCAATCAATCTACAGTGATTAAACAAGCAAATAGTGAGATAAGATATAAACTTGAAAGTAAATGACAATAAGTAGATACGCGCTATTTGGAGAGGTTCGATCGGGAAATTATCTACGTCCTCTACCAAGATGGTTAGTCTTGGATTTCTAATGGAGATCTTATAATATGAGTGAGTGTTACAAATTACAACGTTTGAGCTTTACACTAACTCAAGATCTATTATCTATGAAAGAACAAATCCTAGACAAACCGGTGTATCTCTTAAAGAAAGATCTAAGTGATCAAACTTAATGAGGTGCGTGTGTGTTCTAAGTTTCAAGGCTCTTTAGATCTATGAGATTGAGAGTACAAGAAAACTAAAGTGATTTTGCTTGAGGATCTGGGCTAAGTATGAAGGTGTTCTTGAGAAATCTGGGAATTCAATGAGAAATCTTCAAATCTTCAATGAATGCTTGAGAGAGAAATTCAGAATAGCTAAACAACTTTAAATGGTTAAAGTTACGGGGTATTTATAGTAGAGCCCCAAAAACTAGCCGTTGGAAATCCCTTGTAGATAAGATCAAAGGACAGATGTGCTGGAGCTCGTTGAGTGGAGCACGTGTCCTTTTATAGCCGTTAGACACATAACACAAATATGACTGTTGTGGACAGGTGTCCTCAAATCTGAGTGCACATGTGTTATTTTTCCACCGTTGGATCTTTGGTGTAGTTTGAATCTCTTCAAGTCTTTGTCTTCAATAAATCACCAAGTGTTGAATTACTTCACTGAGGCGCGTTGAGCCATGGAGGCGCATATCTTATGCGCACACCTGATGTGGCGCATAGGTGCAATAGCCAGTAGGCGCATAGGCGCATGGCGCAATGCTTGGCTCAATCTCATGATTTTCTTGAATGTTGATATTTTTGCCCTATTCATAAGCCTATTATATTCAAATGGACTACCTAAAAAATGAAGTATAAATACTTCTTACATATGGGTCTAAAGTCCATGAAATAAATCTTAGGTTATGGATCAATCAAATCTAATTAATCCTATACATTGCATACTGAGATATAAGTGGGCGTACCCAATAAAAGTGATTCTAGTGAGGCTGGTTGTCTCATGCTTGCTGCCATGTGTTCTGAGCTTCAGAAGACTCTTAAACAGTTGGAGGCCTATGATATAGGTACTCAATTGAAAGATATGTTTCAAGAGAAAGCAAGGCAAGAAAGGTTCGATACCATAGTTGCTCTGACCTCATGCAAGATGAGTGAAGGACATGCGGTGGGTCCTCATGTTCTGAAGATGAAGGCCCACTTTGAGCATCTAGAGAGGCTTGGGCATCCCATCTCTGTTGAGTTGGCTACTGATTTTATTCTTAATTCATTACCTAAAAGCTATAATTAGTTCGTCATGAACTTTAATATGCATATCAAAATGCATTTAAAGATGGGCATATCAAAATGCATTTGAGTCGGTCGTATGAGATCACTCATTTTATTCAAGCTTTACCATTGGCATTAAAGTTCAATTGAATTGACTTAAGATCAAACGATAGTTCTTGCTTGTGTAATTTCAAGCATCTTATTTCAAAATCAACACTCCTAGCATAAGGGTAATATTGGGGAATTTGGGGGATCTCCGCATCCACTAGTCCATACTAGCAGTCATCAATATGGAGAAACTAATTCAACATATGAATAATAATATGAATGAACAAAATAACACCGATGTTTGATAACCCAGTTCATCAACACATGACTACATCTGGGGCACTTAGCCAGGATATCGTTATAATAATATATGACGATTACAACTTAACACATGCACTCACCTATATATGTCATGGCTACTCTCCATGAATAATCACTCATACATATTATCTCACCTCCCCCAAGAACACACAAACAACACGGTCATGGCCGGGTTGTAGGATCGCCCCCATGTCTCTCCTAGGCCCCCGACCCCCTCCTTAACTCTATTTTGTGACTCCCCTTGATATCCTAACTTTTTCCTATCATGCTCACTTGTTTATGGACAAAATTATGCTTATATAGGTGTACAAGGAAGCCCTAATGTTGGGTATGCCCACTTATATCTCAGTTTTTAATGTATAGGATTAAATAGATTTGATTGATCCATCACCTAAATTTTATTTCATGGACTTTAGACCCATATATAAGAAGCATTTATACTTCATTTTTTAGGTTGTCCATTTGAATAGAATAGGTTTACGAATAGGGCAAGGATATCAATATTTAAGAAAATCACAAAGTTAATTGAAGCCATGCGCCTACGCGCCCCTTGCATCTGCGCCCATGCGCCCTTGCATCTGCGCCCATGCGCCTTGTAGCGCGCGCATCGTTATGCGACCAATTGGTTCATCGCGCCTCAATGATAGTTTCAACACTTAGTGATTTATTGAAGACATGAAGACTTGAAGAAATTCAAACTACGCCAAAGATCCAACGGTGGATAAATAACACGTATGCACTCAGATTTGAGGACACCTGTCCACAACGGTCCTATTGTTGTTATGTGTCTAACGGATATAAAAAGGACATGTGCTCCACTCAACGAGCTCTAGCACATCCGTCATTTATCTTATCCACAAAGGATTTCCAACGGCTAGTTTTTGGGGCTCACCTATAAATACCCCATAACTTCAAACATTTGGAGTTGCTAAGCTATTCTGAATTTCTGTCTCAAGAATTTGTTAAAGATTTGAAGATTGCTCATTGATTTCCCAGAATTCTCAAGAATACCTTCATACCTTCATACTTAGCCCAAATCCTCAAGCAAAAACACTTTAGTTTTCTTGTGCTCTCAATCTCATAGATCTAAAGAGTCTTGATACTAAGAACACACACGTACCTCTTAAGTTTGATCACTTAGATCTTTCTTTAAGAGATACACCGGTTTTGTCTAGGATTTGTTCTTTCATAGATAATAGATCTTGAGATAGTATTGAGCTCAAAAGTTGTAATTTGTAATACTCACTCATATTATAAGATCTTCATTAGAAATCCAAGACTAACCATCTTGGTTGAGGACGTAGATCATTTCCCGATCGAACCACTCCAAATAGCGCGTACTTACTTATTGTCATTTACTTTCAAGTTTATATCTTATCTCACTATTTGCTTGTTTTATCATTGTAGATTGATTGGATTGAATTGTGTTGTGTTGTGTTTGTTTCTCATTTGCCTTAGTTTCATCTTTCACTCACTTTGAGCCAAAATACTTAGAGTGTGTGTGCGCCCCCTTTATCATACTTTGCGCCTCTTTACATTACTAAATTCCACTGTGCATTTCACTCACTCACTTGGGCGCATTTCATAACGCTTATTTGATAAAGTGCGCATTTGCAATTGAGTTTTCAAGGGTACGAAAAGAATTTCAAAACAGCTATTCACCCCCCCCTCTAGCTATTTGTATACCCTTGTTGCCCCTTTGGAACCAACACCTAAGTCGTTTGGAAGATATTGCATCAAAATAGAAAACAATGACAAAAAACTGGACATGTCCCGTCAGGCGGGCGAGCGTCCACTTCACCAGATTGCAACCCTCTGTTTTTTATCTTTCTTAGCGACCACACAGCCCTCCATAGCAGCTTGTTTCCTCCACCTTGAACTCCTCTTGACCTCTACCAACTCCCCATAACTTAGACTCCTTCTCCCATTTGCTTCCTTATAGTTTAGGACTCCAATCTCAACAGGTAAAAATCACATTTGAGAGAGAAACTTAATAATTCAATACTTATGATCATACTATTTCTTTAGCTGGAAACTTTTCATCTTTTGAAGGTTAAAACATGATCTGGAGGACACGTGAAATTCATCAAATCTTATTTTGGGTTTTAATTATTAAAATCTATACTTATAGTATATTAAAGTAGGCCAAAATGACTATGGGGTTGACACCTCATCAAATTTTTGGTTTTTCTTGCTTCTAAGCTTGCCACGTCAGATTCATGGCATTAATACTAAAACCTTTCGGTTTTTGCTAATTAGTCATAAACAATTGATTACATGCTTAGTTATGGGTATAGGTACTTCAAGAATATGTAAGAAGTCTACTCATAATTACAAAGTGTCTTATCATATATAACAATTATACTCATAAATACAATGTGTTCATACATTGTACTCATGCATTATGTAAATACATATAAACTATTACAATATTAATGATATGTCTAATAAATTTTAGTACATAGCATTATACCTCATTCAGTTGGAATAATAATAGGTAGAATTCATTATAGATGATTAATTACAAATTGATATAGGACTATACAACTTACTTAAAACATATTACTATATATATAGTTCTTAGATTAGGTGAATAGAATTACCAAATGATATAAAAAGATTATTAGCTTTTCTAATATACTTGGTAAGAGTGGAAGCGCAACGGACTTGATATTTGAAGAGTCATTCATTTCCCTCATTCAAGCAAATAAGCATGGAGAATGTGCTCATTTTCATTCATTCTCACTAGTAGGTAACCCGTGCTTTGCACGGGAAACTTATTTATTATTATTTTTTTGTATTTTTTTTGTTTTTATTTAATAAATTTATATAATAATTTTTGTAATATAAATATATAGTATATGAATTAAAACGTTTGCTTAAAAATTAGGAGAATTTTTAATTTTTATTTTGTTGTTAACTTTTATTTATATGATAATTAAAAATTGAATATAAAGATGAGCTATTATTGTTATGAAGTAACTTTAAGTTTTACAGATGCTTGATTGAATAATACTAGCTATTATCTAATAAATAATTTCATAATATATACACATTATAATTAGTAAATATAAAAGTTTATAATGTACATCTAATGTGTTAGTAAAATAATAATTTTACTATATCTTAAAAAATATTTTTTTCATCTCAAAAACAAAATTATACTATTAATAGTAATAATTAATTTATATAATAACTACAGACTTTTATAATTAATTAATACTATTAATTATAATTATTAACATATATAATATCTATTATGATTAATTATTAATATTAAAAGTAAAAATTAACATATATAGTAACTATTATGATTAATTAATACTCCCTCTATTCTACAATAAGAGTCTTACCTTGTTTGCGGACACTTATTAAAGAAACAATAGAAAATTGGTAAACATTACAAGTGGGTTGAGTGTATAATTATCCAAAACACTACTCATAGTGTAAGTGAACAAAAAGTAAGTAAGTTTGGTCTTTTTGTAATTATAGAAGCATTAAACAACAACAACAACAACAACAAAGCCTTAGTCCCAAAATAATTTGGGTCGGCTAATTATAGAAGCATTAGAAGGATAAAATTTTCCAAATCACTATTCATTCTTTCCGATCATTTGTCATTTTAGGAAAGAGACACTTACTCCGGGACGTACCAAAATAGAAAGTAAGACTCTTACTCTCGGAATAAGTGAGTACTTTTTAACACATATTGGATAGTAATGCTTAACTAATACTATTATGATAACTAAAACTATTAATAGTAATTTTTAATTCATTTAATAATTAATTATAATAGTTAATTATAAATATTGACTACAATAACAAATACTCCATTTGTCCGATTTAAGGTTCTTACTTTCCTTTTTAGTTTGTCCCAATTTAAAGTTTTTACTTTACTTTATTACCTAAAATGAAAACTGAGACCCATTTGTTATTCTCACAACAAAAACTCACTACATACTTTTTTTCTCTTACTTTACTTTTCATACTCACAAAATTTATTTTTTCTTAATCTCCGTGTAAAGTCAAAATAGGAACCTTATAGTGGGACAGAGGGAGTAAATATTACTCCTTCTGTCCCTAAATGAGTGTCCAAATTTCATTTTAAGGGACATTGAAAATCTCAACTTTTTGAACAATTTGATAACAACGATTCATATATAATCTTGTAATCTCCTTTTCAAACCTTTAGTTTTACACGTATAAAGAAACCGGTGAAAAAAAATTCGAAAAAAAACGTTTAGGGAGAAAGTTATGTTCAAAAAAGACACTCATTTAGGGACAAAGATTTCTTGAAAATGGACACTCATTTAGGGACAGAGGGAGTAATAGTTAACTGTTACCATTAGCTAATACTATTAGTTACTACATAAGGTAACTATTATAATAGCTATTACTAATAATAGTAATAGTAAATAATATAGTTAACTATAATAGTAACTATTACTAATAAGAGTAATAGTTAACTATAATGGTTAACTATTATAGGTAACTATTACTAATAATAGTAATAGTTACTATAATGGTTAACTATTATAGGTAACTATTACTAATAATAGTAATAGTTACTATAATAGTTAACTATTATAGTTACCCTTTATAGTAACTATTATTGTTAGCTAATAGTATTAGCTAATGAAAAAAAAATAAAAAATCACTTATTTATTAGTATATTGTTGATGTGGCTTCTTCAAATGCAAGCTTTCTCCATTGTTTGTCCACATGTCAATACCATGGCTCTTTTGGCCAACTTTAATATATATATATATATATATATATATATATATATATATATATATATATATATATATATATATATATATTTCACCAATGTTTGCTCTCACTCACTTTTTGCAAAGAAGAATCCATGGCAAATAGAAAAATATGTCAAGTTCAAAAGATCGATATTTGTAAGTATTCAATTATCTCGCTATTTTTTGTTGTGTGTATCCTCTCTCGAGTGGTCTAGAATGCTTAACTTCTTTTGGTTTCTTTTGATTATGATTATGATTTGATTCCTGATTTATGTTTATTTTATGTTTTTTTTTTTATGTTTGATATTTTCATATGTATGTTAGTTTTAAATTTCTATATTTTTTTTTGTAAGATTTTTTTATTTGTTTTGATTTTCTTCTTGATTTTTCTAATTCGATTATGTTTGTGAATGTTTTTTCTTTATTTTATATTATTAAATTTAAATTTTCATATTTTTATTTACTTTTTGTTTTCTTTTGTTTTAAAATTTTGATATTCTATCTTTTTAGTTAATTTCATTTTGTATTTCTTACGTATTTAAATTTTGTTTTGCTTTTGTAATTTTTAAGCCAATTTACACATTTGTTTAAGTAGGAGCTTTGTTTTGTTTTCTTTCTTTCAGTTTTTTTCATTAAGATTGATTTATACATTTATTTGTACTTTTGATTTTCTTATGCTTGTTATTTTAAAAATTATTTAATTTTACTAGTTATTTATTTTGTAATATTTTATTTTTCGCTTTGATTTGATTTATTGATATTTTATTTTGAATCAGTTTGAGAATATTATTTATTACTTTTTTCGATTAAAAATTGAATTTTCGTTTATCTTTTTTTATTTTATTCATTAAATTTTTAAAAGGGGATTTTTGTGTAGTTTCATTTGTGTTTGTGAATGCTTCTTTTTATCATTTTTTTATTAAGATTTGATTTCCATATTTCTATATAGTTTTTTTTATTCATTTTATTCTGTTTGTTTTGATACTTTTTTTACTTTGATTTTGTATTATCTTTAGAAATTTTCAGTTTTTTTGTATTTATATGTTTTAATTATCTATTTTGATTGTATTCTTGAATTATTATTATTATTATTATTATTATTATTTATTGATTAATATATGCTTTTTTTATTTATATTTGATTTTATTTTCTCTTATGTTTTTTGTTTTGATATTGGATTTAGTTTTAGTTTTTATTTGATTTAGTAAGTTTTTGTATTCATTTTATTTGTTGTTTTTTTTTTTTTACTTATTTTTGTCATGTTTATGAATGAATCCTATCAAGTTGCTGAGACTTTGAAAAAAAAAGAAAACAAATCATAAAATTTATTTGCTGCCTTATTTAATAAATAAATATAATGATCATTTAAGATATTAAGATTTTTATTTTTATTTTCATTTTCCTTTTATTTTTCTTATTATTAATTATATTCATTTGATTTCCATGTTGACATAAATCAGATTATATAGATTTATTACTCAGATTATATAGATTTATTACTTTGATTTGTTCATATGTACAAAAGGTAACTATGGTAATATTTATAATTTATATTATTACTACTGTTAACATAGTTTAATATGTTTTGATTTAATTTTACTATTTTTGTTATATTTATTAATTTCTTTTTATCTTTATTTTCATGTTGTATATTATGACTAAATTATATAGGTTTATTCATCTATTTTTCATATGAATTGCAGGGAAAATAAATGAGAAGATTCAAAGTGATTCAAAGATTTAAACTTTTTGCACTGTGTTTGGTAACAAAAAATATAGGAGCAACAAAAAGATCAAGAAATTTTTAACATTTTTATATTAAGTTTTTTATTGATTATATTATAAACTTTATAATAGGTTCATATGAGAAAAATTGATACAAAGAAAGAGCCGTAGATGTAAAATATCTAAATTCAAATATTATGTCATCATTGCCTTTTATCAGAAATTCTATAACAATTGAATTCAAAATATAAAATTTAATTAGGAAATTATCTGAAATATTATGTCATCTATGTTGCCTTTTATCCGAAATTCTATATAAAAATTATAAGTTAAACTTTTAAATATGGACTACATATAAAGCATATGGAGTATAAAAAAAACAAAGTTCAATGCTCAACTCTTTCATATTCCTTTTCTTTCAAAAAAAAAAAAAAAACTCTTTCATACTCCTTATTTTAAACATCTACGTCTTATGTCCCACTAAAACTTACACATTTGGTCAGCTTGATTGCACTTTGATCAATCTTTTAAAGAAAAATTAATGATTCTAATGAAAAGTAAAAAAAAGATATATTATTACATCATGATTAATAATATTCTTACTAATAATTATTAAAATTTTATTGAAATAATTATTTTTTATTTAAATTATTGATCTAAGTATAATTAAGTTGCCAAAAATGTAAATTTTAGTGGGACGAGGGTGTATATACTATAATTTAAGCTTTAAATAATCTAATGTTAATAAGTAAATTATTTTTGTTTGCTAGATGTAGTTTTCAAGGTGATCACTATTATGTTTTTCTAAATTCTATTATATTGGTAATTTGAAATATACATGATTATATTTACAAAAATCACATGTGAGAAAATGACATTAAACGTCACCTAAAAAGTGTCCATTCATTTCTAATGAAAATCATGTTTTTAATTAGAAGTGTTACATTTTAAACCAAATCATGTGATATTAACTACATAAATTGAAAAACTAGAAGACTTAATATGATAATATTTATTAGACCGTGAGTTATCATATATTTTCAATTTCAAGCCTTTTATATTATTTAATATTGACTATTTCACACTTCATTAATCTATTTAATATAATAGATAATTCATAATTGATACTTTATATAATGTCATTAAATGTTCTGTGGCAATATCAAAAGTTGCAATTATATTTCCGTTCATATTTTGATGTAGCATGATGCTACAAGAAGAGTAAAGTCTATGACAAATTTAAACAATCGTCGTAGAATCGCAGCGGAAATCAACACTTAAGAAAACCACAATGGAATTTTTGAAACAAAACAGAAGAATTTCAAAGAAATCTTCAACAAGCCAATAAGGCTACAAGGTAAAAACCCCAAAATTGCAAAGCAATCAAATTTTAATAAAAGAAGTTTAATTTTTGGATTACAACTTTAGAGCTATTTTATAGTGCCCATAAAACTTGAAAAACAATCTAACACCTTCTAGAATTAATCCTAACCTATATGGTAACCTAATAGGACTTAAAAACAAGTAAATTGACTCAAAATCTATCATAGAATCCTCTAAAATTAACCTACTAAAATTAATGACGAAAATAATAATAAAATACTAATTAAACCCTAACTAATACATTAATAAAATACCAATATAATTATAATATTTGATATAATCATATTTTCATCCTGCATCATATTTAGTAGAATGCATGTAACTGATAATTGAATAGTCATCACTTTGTGTTTACATACATTAATCTATTTAATCTAATTAGATAATTAATTACCATCTATCTATATAATATATAATAAGAGAGTCTTTTTCTCAATCCTCATTAAGCCATGTGGAATTATGACATGGAAAGCCACATGTCCTTATTTCATTGGCTTGAGCAAAAGACTCTCATTTAAGGAGATAATTTTTATTATTAATTGTAATCTATATTTACTTAAAATTATTTGAATTCAAAATTCAATCTCAATTAGATTTTATTGTTTTAATGGCTGGAGGAATCTAATCAATATTTAATAAAATTGTTTACATCTTTTTTCAAAGTTTAAGCCAACAAGTCTAATTGAAGGAAATAATTTTAAAAACTAATTGTTATCATACTTTAAATATAACATTGAAAAACAAATATGGGCAGTAGTATCACCTATTAAATCGATCATATAGCAGTAAATCGGTTTAATATGAGTTGTAAACTTCATGTTATGTCAACTTATACAAAAAAACATTATTAAATAATACAAAATTGAAAAAAATGGGTTGTAAAAAAGAAATATTGGCATGGTATGAATTTAATCAAATCACATACTCCCTCCGTTCCAGAAAAATTAAAACATTTACTTTGGTATTGGGAAATTAAGGATATAATATTATATTAAGAATGAAAGGTAGAGAGAATATAGAGACTTAGTGGGGGTGGAAAGAGAATGAGTGAAAAATAATGAGTGGTTGGGAGGAAGAGAGAGAATGAGTTGAGGATTATAAAAGTAATAAAAAGATTTTATTTTTGGATTGTTGTAACTTTTGTGAAACACCCTAAATGACAAAATATTGCAACTTCCTTGGAACGGAGGGAGTATGTGTTTTTAGACCTTTTGCAGAAATTTTATATGCTATAGCATAACAACTGAAAGAACAAAAAATAATCTAAGTATTATAGAGCAAGAAGTAAAATAATATTTTAAGGGTACTTTAATAATATTTTTCTTAATTGGAAATTTTTAATGTAAAATAATACTACTATATTATGAAAGGGAATGCGTATTATAGATCAAGAAGTGAAATAAATATTTTGTTACAAGATATATAATCTATATATATATAAACAAAATAGTGTCTAAAATTAGTAACCTAATTTTTCCCGCCAAAAGTGGTTTCTAAAAATAGAGTATCATCACTTATTTTTTTCAGTCGAGAAATTGATGAAAGTTAATGAAACTTGATTCAATAGCTTTTGTTGGTCCCAAAGGGCAACAAGGGTATAGAATCGCTAGAGGGGGGGTGAATAGCGGTTTAAAAACTTTTCAAAAATACCCTTGAAAATCAACCAAGTACTTATCAGTTTGGTCTATTGCGGTTTAAAGCACTAGAACCTCTCAGATAAAATGCACAGCGGAGTTTTGCGGTTTTGGCCAAACTGAATTATAAAGAGTAGGGCGGTTTAAGTGGTTGAAAATGGAATGATGCAACTGACAAGGCACAACTGAAGTATCACAGAAGTATGAAAATCATTTATCAAGTCATTTCACATAAGAGTAAATAAAGCTCATAAACAGAAATGTAAATGACAAGACAGAAATTAAAGATCAAGGACACACAATTTGAAGAGGTTCGTTCTTGAAAGAACTACGTCCTCTACCTAGGTGTTTAACCTAGGATTTTCTAATAGCTACTAGACTTGTATTGATTTAGAGGAGTTTTTACAAGATTACAAAAGAATCTAAACTCTAAATAAACAATCTAACCTAACAATGCTATTATAACAACCTGTGTTTTCGAGGTATATAATCTATAAGAAAATATACTCCGGGTGTGTGGTGTGGAAAGAAATCAAGAGCTCAAAGTATCTAAGTGATGGCGAGCAAGTGATTACTTTCTGTGCAAGGCTGAGTTGTGATGGTTTGAAGGCTTGAAGCTTTGATGAAGAAATCTGGGTTTGCTAAGGAGATGATGAAGATATGAATATCTGGGTTTTCAATCTTCAAAGCAAACTTAAATACTTGGGATATTCTCTTTAAAGCTCAGCAACCTTCATTGTTGAGAAATGAAGGCTATTTATAGTGAAGGCATTAGTGACCGTTGGACAAAGAGGTGAGTCATTGTCTAGCGGTTCTATGCGCTGTCACAATCCCATTGGTTGACCTGTCACTATCGTCCTTTGCTTTTGCCTTGTGGCAGGAAGTTGTTGGATCACTACCTGACATTGTCCTTTTAGCTGTTGGAAAAGTACAACGGTAACTTTTCAAAAAGCGAGACAAACCGACATTCCAAGAATAACTAAAACATGACTTGAAGTTTAAAGGACAAGTCACACGTCATTCATTTACGGTTGTAAAGTGAATGTTTGTCTTCAAGGAGTAAATGACAGCAATAACTTCTTCAATATCTTGGTCGACGGTTCCACCATATGCATGTGCGGTTTCATGAATGAACTTTAAGGCATCATGCTGGCGGTTTAAAGATGGCGGCTTGAAAGACACTAAACCGCTATGGATAAACCGAACATAACTCAGCCTAACTACTAAAAAACTAGAAATGGACTTGTCTAAAAATTGAAGTATAACTTCATTACATGTAAACCTAAAGTCCATAAAAAGACACGTGGAATGGGTCAATCAAATCAGGTGGGTGTACTAACAATGAATCCTAACAATCTCCCCCTATTTGATTGTTGCCATTACCACACTATGATAGAGCAAACATTGTACATGGTAAAAACATGCTCAAATGAATATGTATTGAAACTGCATGTCCCAAGTCAAATGCACACACAATGCTATACCATAGATTTCTAATCTATCAAAAACAAAGGAAATGAAAAACAGATAGATAAGAAATACATTCAGATGCATATAAAGAGATAAGATAATGAAAATCAGATATGCATGTTTAAACTGAATGTTTAAAACACATACACTTAGAAAAATGTTTTCATGATGAATAAAGTGCATGGGTTTTGAAAATGCAAGCATTGTTTCACAACCAAGTAGTTTGAATAAACAAAGTTTTGAAAACTGAATGATATGCAATCATTCTCATTATAATTCAATCATAAAGGATAGTAACTTACAATGTATGAATTACAAGAGACATCAAAAAGAAAGACTAAGAAATGAAATCTAGTCTACTTCATCTGCAACAGAACCCCTTGCAGCAGCAGCAGCATCTGCGGTTTGGTTCTGATCGGTTTGAGCATCTGGAGTAGCTTGATCTTCTGCGGCTTGAGCATTAACAGCAGGGGCGGTTTGATTATCATTCCTAGAACCGGAGCCACGGGCGGCTTCAAAAACAAAGTCAGCTGCACGAAGCCGAACTTCAGTCGGTTCATCAATCTTTAATTCAATTGCAGCGGCTTGCTTGACAAGTTTCCCGGTTCTATGCAGGATAAGCTCAGAAGAATTAAACGCATTGTTGGTCCCAAAGGGCAACAAGGGTATGAAAAATAGCTAGAGGGGGGGTGAATAGCTGTTTTAAAAATCTTTTTGTACCCTTGATAAACTCAATTGCAAATGCGCACTTTATCAAGTAAGCGTTATGATATGCGCCTAAGTGAGTGAGTGAAATGCACAGCGGAATTTAGTAATGTAAATAGGCGCAAAGTATGATAAAGGGGGCGCACACACACTCTAAGTATTTTGGCTCAAAGTGGGTGAAATAAGAAACTAAGGCAAATGATATAACAAACACAACACAATTCAATCAATCAATCTACAATAAATAAACAAGCAAGTAGTTAGATATGATATGAACTTGTAAGGAAATAGCAAGATATGAACAAGATCTATTTGGAGAGGTTCGATCGGGAAAATGATCTACGTCCTCTACCAAGATGGTTATTCTTGGATTTCTAATGGAGATCTTATATAATGAGTGAGTGTTACAAATTACAACTTTTGAGCTTATACACTAACTCAAGATCTAATATTCTATGAATGAACAAATCCAAAACAATAACCGGTGTATCTCTTAAAGAAAGATCTAGGTGATCTAACTCAAAGAGGTGCGTGTGTGATTTTAGTATCAAGGCTCTTTAGATCTTTGAGATTGAGAGCACAAGAAAACTAAAGTGTTATAGCTTGAGGATCTGGGCTAAGGATGAAGTTATGAAGATGTTCTTGAGAATTCTGGAAATAACAAAGGCAATCTTCAAATCTTCAACAAATGCTTGAGAGAGAAATTCTTGAAATTCTTAGCAATTCTTTTAGCAACTTCAAATGGTTGAAGTTATGGGGCATTTATAGTAGAGCCCCAAAAACTAGCCGTTGGAAATCCTTGGTGAGTCAGAGAAAAGGACGGATGTGCTGTCGCTCAATGAGTGGAGCACGTGTCCTTTTATAGCCGTTAGACACATAACACAAATATGACCGTTATGGACAGATGTCCTTTGATGCGGGTGCATACGTGTTATTTAACCACCGTTGGATCATTGGCGAAGTTTGAATCTCTTCAAGTCTTTGAATCTTCAATAAATCACTGAGTGTAAAATCAACAATGATGAGGCGCGTAGAGCCATTAGAGCGCATGGTCCATTTGAGGCGCGTAACAAAGCGCGTGGATCTTTGAGGCGCGAGGCTATATGCGCGCGCGCTGAAGGGCGCATGGCGCATGACTTGACTGAACTTGTGATTTATCATGAATCCTGATCTTCTTGCCCTATTCCTAAGCCTATTCTATTACAATGGACAACCTAAAAAATAAAGTATGAATACTTCTTACATGTGGGTCTAAAGTCCATGAAATAAAACTTAGGTGATGGATCAATCAAATCTAATCAATCATATTACATTGAAACTGAGATATAAGTGGGCATACCCAACAATCTCCCCTTATTTGATTGATGCCATTACCTACTATATCAGGGACAAACATTATACTTGATAATAACATGTCCAAATAAATGAAATTGGTAAATCATGTCTCAAGTTAATGCACATACTAGTCCAAGATATAGATTTCTAATCTATTCCAATAAGGATAAAACATTACAAATGGAAAGATAGAAACAACAGTTTATAACACATTCAGAATGATATGAGTTTCAGTTTTGAATGTGTTTAAACAAAATTTAAACTCAATGCATAAAATATGAAGCAGTTCAATTGTAATGCGTATGATTTAAAACAAAACATTCATTGTTCTACAAACAAGTAGTTTGAGTGAACAAAGTTTGAGATAAACGTGATGCTTTGTTCTCATTAATACTTGGGATGTAGGAGTTACAGATTACAAGTATTGAACAGAACAAAATCAAAAGAGGTGCTAAAACATGTAAGCACGAAAATCACTAATAAGTTTCTAATCACAAAAAGTTCTAACAACTTACAAACAAATCAAAAACTAAGGATTTTGAGGCGCGTCTTCATCTTTCAATCCTTCTTCAATTTCTGAGACGGAGCGCTGGATTTGCTTGGAAAGCTGGTAACAACAGTTTATTACACCGTGAGTATCTGTGACACCATCTCTGATATAGCGCAAATGAATCACATTGATGTTTTGATACTCATCAATGGTGCGCTGAGTGATAGACTGCTGTTGTGAAAAGTTTTCAGTGAAGGCTTGAAAGTTAGCTTCAACATCAGTTTGAGCAGTAAGAATATCAGCGGAAACTCTATCTGCGCGCCTGTCTGCACTGGAATGCACGGCGTTGAAGTGAGTGACAACTAATTCCTTCAAAACTTCAATCTTTGAGAGCAGGGAATTAATGTCTATATGCGCGCCAGGAGCAGAGCTGGAAGAGGGCGCAGGAGTTTCAGGAGCTGTAGGCGCATGAGTTTCAGAAGCTTTGGGTTCTGCGCCAGGATCAACACCATACACAGTTAAACCTATGATTTCTAGCTCATCCTTAACTTCCTTGAGTTTATCAACCACACTCAGCAATTTTTGGCTATCTCTTGCCACCATTTCAAACAACTTCCTTATATCACCCGCTATGTTAAACTCTACCTCCCTTATAGAATTAATGAAATCTTGGCCATCAGTGAGTTTGATGCCACCATCTATGCGCTCATGAAGGGAGGCAAGAGTGCCTTTGAAAAGCTCATTCATTTGATCAATAGCGTCATTCCATTGTTGAGGAGTCAGGAAATGTTTGTCCTTGATATTGGCATCTATGCGCTTCATCTCCCCCTTAATGGCAGCAATCTCATCATCTTGCTGAGTAAGCATGGTAGTATGAAGCTCTAACTGTGAGTTCATTTGAGCTTGGCCTTGCTGGAGTTGCTGTAGAAGTGAAATAACAACACTCATATCAGGAGTGGTAGGAGGAGGTGCATCAGAAGTACGGGGCGCAGGAGATGATTTAGTAGGAGCGCGAGGAGAAGGCAGATATTCATCACTTGAAGTAGGCTCCACTGAAATGGTTGGGGGCGCAGAAGGTGATTTGCGCCTTAACGGATCTGGCTCCCCCTGAGCTGTATCTTCACTAAATTCACCAAATAAATCAGCTGATATTTGGTCTTTAAGACTTTGACGTTCAGAAGATAGATTAGCAGGAGTGTTAATAGGTGCTTGAACAGTAGGAGGCGCATTAGTGGCAGGCGCGCGTACATCAGCGCTAGACCCTGCACCTTTGCGCCTTTCAGACTTGGATAAGTCAGCAGCCTGTTTTGACCTGTATTCTTCATCCCTTTTCTTCTGCGCTTCCAGTCTACTGGCTTCTTTTGCGCACTTCAGTTCCTTCTCTTCTTCAGTATCAACTCTTGGGCGCTTAGGGGGTTTGCTTGTACCTTCTGCAACCCTTTTTCCTTTACCTTTTTCTGCGCCTGGAACACCTGTTGGTTCTGCGCGAGGTACTGCTTCAGTTTCTGCGCCGTCTGCATCCTCATCTGATTCAGTGGTTTCATCAACCAACTGAGCACCCTTTACCCTAGGCGCGCGCTTTGCCATGCGCTTCTTGCGCCTTTTCAAGACAAGGTTGTCTTTCCCAAAAACTGGAACTTCAGTGGTTTGATAAGCTGGGTTCTGAGCGAGGAAATCAGCAAGCGCAGGATAAGTAAGATATATCTTCCTGAGTATTCTGCAGTAGGTTTTGAACTTCGTCTTCCCTTCAGACTTGTTCTTGTTATACTTATCAATTTGGTCAGATAAGGTTTTGAACAATATCTGAGGCCAATTCAATCTGGTTTTTCCCATGATAGCAACAGTATACTCCCACTGCTCTACGGTGAATCTATTCACATTGCCGGTTTTGAATACAATAGAAGTATCAACCAGATGCACTATATGAGCGAGCAGATCACCACCATCCTTTATCTCAACATTCTTGATGTTATTCAGAAGAGTAAGGACACTGAGATAAGTACGCGCCACTGTATTCTGAGCCGCAACTGAGTAAGAGTTCGGTTGACCAGAAACACCCTGAGGGCCAGTAGTGCTAAATCTCACTATATTCTTGATTGTGCCCGTTGAGATAGTGATAGGAATGTTCTGAACTGTGGCGCAAATCCGGTAGCGCACGAATCCATCCGCTGGAGTCTCAACTAGAGCTGCTGTTGAGAAAAATTCATCAACAAGGAGCGGAGAATAGAATGGTTGCTCCAGCGTGAATAATGGAGTGAGTCCAGCGGTGTGAATTGTTGAAAGAATTTCAAGCCCCATTGGATCAAGAGAAAGCTCAGCAAGATTTATAGTCTCACCGGGTCTGAAATTTGCAGGATCCTGAAAACATAACAATGATTTAAGTTAGGAGTGTATAAGGCGCATAGAATCATAAAATGAGCTAAGTATAGAATAGGCGCATGACAATATATAGGCGCATAAGAAATAGCATGCGCATACTATTATTAAGCGCATATATGTTGTAGGCGCATACAACTACGAGGCGCATAATATGGTTCTATGAAATATACTAAGTAAAAATTAAACACAAGAATTTGACTAAGTAAAATTTAGGCGCATAAATGTTTAGGCGCATAATGTCTCTAGGCGCATGAGTTGATTGAGGCGCATAACATTTTTATTTGCATAGGGCACATACAATTATTAGGCGCATGAATCAAGTAAGGCGCATAAAGTCATAGGGCGCATAACCGACTAGGCGCATAAATCAACACTCAGGCGCATAACTATGTAAAATTCATACTAAGTATAAAAACACACGAAAACACACAAACACATATCAAACATGCACATGTAAGTTTTAAGAATCAAAATATGAAAATTTTGAAAAACAAGTTTTGAAAATTTTGAAACCCAAGTCATGCAAAAATAACGAAGAACACGAAGAACATGCTTGAGTGCTTGAAGAACATCAAGAACACCAAGAACACATAATTCGTGAAACTTCACCAAATCAAGCACACAATATGTCAAAATGACCACAATAAGACAAGGATCACAAATATGTAAATCAAAACAAGTAAAACTCAATAACAAATCCAGAAAATGAATTTAAAGAACCGAAAATTCGAAAAGTCAAAAATCTAAGATTTTCAGATTTGCAAAATATAATACATTGATCGTTGAAAAGTTTAGTTATAAAGAATCTAAAACACAAATCGAACATAACCTAACAAATGATTTTGAAAACGGAGCACCGAGGCAAGATTAAACGAGAGAAATATGCTCCGGGTTTTAAAAAAAAAAAAGACGAAGAACCAGAAAATGACGAAAAAGAGAGAAAATTCAGAAATTTAGGAGATTAAGGGTTAAGAATTCATACCATTTCGTCTTGGGTTGTCTTTGTTGTTCTCTTAGGACCCATAAACTTATAAAGAGAGAAAATGGAGAAGAAATTGAGAGAAAAATTGTGAAAGTAGAGAGAGAAAGAGACGAACAGAGAGAGAGGATGAGAGTCTGGGAAGGTGAGAGAAGTTGGTAGAGAGAGTGAGTGTGTAGGCAATGATGGAAAAAGGAAATGAAGGGTCAAATATATAGGTTAGGGAAAAAAATTACACAAATAAGGAAATAATAGGGTTAAAATTTTAAAAAAATGGGAAGTTGAAGTGATGTGCATTAATGAGGGGAAATGAGATTTCGGCTCATTATGACCAAAAGGGACGATGCATTAATGAGGGATTTTAAGGAGATGATGGCTATTTAATGCTGAATGACCCAAAGTACTTTGATGTGACATTTTGGGTAAGGGAAAAACAGCTCCACTTTCCCTTTAAGTGTATGAGCAATTTTGATTAATTTTTGCACAAACCCCAAAAACATCTGTTTTGGTGTAAGTTTGGGGTGCAAGAAATAAATCCCCAGAAAATAAATTTTTTTGAAAAACGTAAAACGAGGGAAAATTTAATTGCACAAGTACCCTTGAACAATTAATGGAATGTCAAAAGACAAAGATTCCTATAATAAATGAGAACAATCATACCTGGTACTTGTGAAACTTTAAAGCGCTCAATCATTGAGGGAGTTAATATGGTAGCATTGATTGAGTCGCAGTCATAAAGAGGCGCATAGTCTCATCTAGGCGCGCAGAATGACTTACGAGGCATTGAATGCTAGGCGCGCGTTGGAATTGGGCGCGCAGAGAGTGTGGGGCGCGCAAGAGTATTGGGCGCGCAAAAGTATTGGGCGCGCAGAGTTTCCTTGAAACTTGAAATGATTTATCATTTGAAGCTAATATACTGATATAACTCAACAAAACATAAAATCATTAGTATTGACAAAACTGTAATGAATTTTAGTTGAGTTCAAGCATACCCATTTCACCTCTCAAAAATATGAACCGTTTCGCGTCAAGTGCTTTCGTTAAAATATCGGCGATTTGATAGTCGGTTCCCACGTGTTCCAAATGTATATTTCCTTTCTCCACGTGGTCTTTGAGGAAGTGATATTTGATGTCGATGTGTTTGGTCTTGGAGTGCATGAGAGGATTTTCAGAAACCGCAATTGTTGAAGTGTTATCGCAGTAGATGGGACAATTTTCTTCAATGATGTCATAGTCTACCAATTGTTGCTTCATCCATAGAATTTGACAGCAACAACTTCCCGCAGCGATATATTCAGCTTCGGTTGTTGAGACAGGTACAGAAGCTTGTTTATTACTCGCCCATGACACAAGTCGATATCCGAGGAAATGACAAGTGCCACTAGTGCTTTTCCTATCAATTGTGCACGCTGCATAATCCGCATCTGAATAACCTATAAGTTTAAAGTTCGAATCTTTGGTGTACCAAAGTCCAAGGTTAACAGTACCGGAAAGATATCTTATAATACGTTTCACAGCAATTAAGTGCGCTTCTCTAGGGTCAGATTGATAACGAGCACAAACACAAACACTAAACATAATATCAGGCCTACTAGTAGTAAGATAAAGGAGTGATCCAATCATACCTCGATAGAGCGTTTGATCAACACGTTTACCTTTTAAATCTTTGTCGAGTTTGTTGCCGGTAGCCATTGGAGTATCGTATGCTTTGGCGTTCTCAAGTCCAAATTTCTTGATTAAGTCCTTTGTATATTTGGCTAGATTGATGAATATGCCTTCATTCATTTGCTTGATTTGAAGCCCGAGGAAGAATGTGAGTTCTCCCATCATGCTCATTTCAAACTTGCTCTTTATTAGTTTCTCAAAGCGCTTGCACAACAATTCATTAGTAGAACCAAATATAATATCATCAACATAAATTTGAACAAGTAATTTATGACCATTATGCTTGGTAATGAAAAGAGTTGTATCGATTTTACCGCGAGTGAAGCCTTTTTTAATGAGAAACTTTGATAGTGTATCGTACCATGCTCTTGGTGCTTGTTTGAGTCCATACAAAGCTTTCTGGAGTTTGTACACATGATTTGGAAATTGTGAATCTTCAAACCCAGGTGGTTGAGCAATGTAGACTTCTTCTTGGAGTTCACCATTAAGAAACGCGCTCTTCACATCCATTTGATATAGCTTGAAGTCCTTGTGAGTTGCGTAAGCTAGAAATAATCTGATAGCTTCAAATCTTGCTACGGGCGCAAACGTTTCATCGTAATCAATTCCTTCTTCTTGCCTATAGCCTTGTGCAACCAATCTAGCTTTGTTTCTTGTGATGGTTCCATTCTCGTCCATCTTGTTTCTGAACACCCATTTCGTACCAATCACTCCTTGATCATTTGGTCTTGGAACAAGAGTCCAAACCTTACATCGTTCAAATTGGTTGAGTTCTTCTTGCATTGCAACAACCCAATTAGGATCTTGGAGCGCTTCATCAGCCTTCTTCGGTTCAATTTGAGAGATGAATGCAGTGTAAGCATCAAAGTTTGTAGCTCTCCTTGTACGAACACCAACGTTTAGATCACCAATGATATTATTGATTGGGTGACCTCTAACTTCACGAACTTCAGGAGGTAAGTTAGGTTAAGTCGTAGTAACTTGAAGGTCTTCAATTGGTACATCTTCACCAGATTCTAAATCATCAAAATTTGGGGGTTGAATTGGTGTAGAGTTGAAACTTGGGTTTACACCAGATGCAGCTGAAGATATAGGGGCATGAGAGGCATCATGAGGCACGACATGGGAGTGAGGCGCAGCTGATGACTCATGGGGCGCGACATATGAGGAATTTGGAGCAACTAATGTTGATGGATTTCCTTGAGTTGATAGATTCTGCTCTTGTGTAGGCGCAACATAAATAGGAGCACCTGTATCATTAAGCTCAACAGAATCATCAGCAACATTTGGAGCCAAATGTGGCTCAAGGAGAGAATGTTCATCAAATGTAACATGTACAGATTCAACTATCACTAATGTAGTTCTATTAAAAACGCGAAAAGCTTTAGAATGTTTGGCATACCCAACAAAAATACCTTCGTCGGCTTTGGCATCGAATTTACCTCTATGTTCGTTTCCGTTGTAGAGGATATAACATTTGCAACCAAAGATCTTGAAGAATGCAATGTTGGGAGTTCTACCAGGCCAAAGTTCATACGGAGTCTTGTTATGAAGTTTGTTGATGAGGGAACGATTTTGAGTAAAACATGCTGTGTTGATAGCTTCTTCCCAAAAGTACTTAGGCAATTTCGCTTCAGCTATCATCGTCTTTCCCGCTTCAATCAACGTTCTATTCTTTCTTTCCACAACCCCATTTTGTTGAGGAACTCCAGCGGTTGAGAAGTTGTGATCTATCCCATGATCGTCGCAATATCAAGCAACACCGTTGTTCTTGAATTCTGTTCCATTGTCGGATCGAACACTAACGATGTCATCTTCTTTTTGGGTTTGGAGCAGTCTGAATAAGATGGTCAAAATGTCGTAACAATCGTCTTTTGAGATCATCATTTCCACCCATGTATATCTTGAATAATCATCCACCACAACTAGAGTATACTTGTTCTTTCGAATACTTGCAGTGGTGACTGGTCCAAATAGATCAATGTGAAGCAGTTGCAAACATCTAGAAGTTGAAGGATTGGTCTTGCTGGAGAAAGATTTCTTCGGTTGTTTGCCAAGTTGACACGCGACGCACTTCTTGTCATGATGATCAGCAACCTTGGGAAGTCCTTTAACAAGGTTATTCCTGCTGAGTTTAGATAGATATTTGAAGTTCAAGTGACTTAAGCGCTTGTGCCACAGCCAACTATTTTCGCTCACACTTTTAGCTACAAAACAAAGATTAGTACTAGAGTTCATACTATGGAAATCAATAATGTAAATATTTGTCTTACGATATCCCGTGAGTAATGTAGCTCCAGTTTTGCCATTCTTGATAAGACATTGCGTTGAAGTGAAATGGCATTCTAATCCTTTGTCGCAGAATTGAGATATGGATAATAAGTTGTGCTTGAGCCCTTCGACGAGTGAGACTCTTTCAATGCACACTTTGTCTTTCTTGAGCTTTCCATATGCTACAACTTGACCTTTGTTATTATCACCAAATGTTACAGGGGGACCTCTTTCTTCATGGACATCTTTTAATAAGAATTCATCTCCAGTCATGTGTCTTGAACACCCACTATCGAGAATCCATTCATAATTTCTAGCTTTTGAAGATCCAGCCATGAAACAAAGAACCTGAAATATAGACATTTAAGCAGGTCCCCTTTATTCCTTTTGGGTCCTAGGGTTAGCAACTTTTGACAACCCACTCTTGCTTGACCTTAGGGTTTTTACGTCCTTTGGCATTGGGAGTGATTCACAAAAGGCATTCCATGGCCTTGTGTCCAGAACAATCACAAATGGAACAATGATGAAAGCCACCAATCACATGAGTTTTCACAAACTCTTTACTTTTCTTTGGGATAGCATTCTTCTTTGGGTCAGATGGACTAGCCTTAACAAAATCCTTCTTTTGAAATTTTGGAGCGCTTGATCTAGGAGGGCGCATAGGGCTAGGAGGCGCACGGCGATGAGGCGCGTGGCTTCTAGGCACATAATAAGAACTCGGAGAAGGAGCACGCTTTGTTTCAAGAGGGATTTTGCTAGAGGATGATTCATCTGTAGCTATATCTTTCCCATTAGCTTTCCCGAATTGCTTCGTTGGGTAGACATAATAGAATGTTTGTCTCTTGACTTTTTCCTGTCCTTTACCCATTGAATTAGAATTTTTTCCTTGGGAATTTCAAAAGTTTGCTGGTTAGTAAATTCACTATCTCTTTCAGCACAGACATCACATTTAAAGTTGTCACTAGTTGATGAGAATCCCAAGCCACTTTTATCACCACTGACTTTTTGGGACTCAAATATATTCTCCATAGTGACACGAGAATTGGACCACTCATTTGTAATCTTTTTAAGATCAGTAATTTGAGCAACCAATTCATCGTTTTGAACTTTAAGAAGTGAGTTCTGTTCTGTTAGAAAAGTGTTTTTAACAGTAAGAGGAGTCATGCTCTTTATCTGCTCCTTAAGGAGGGTGAGTTCAGATTTAAGTAGAGATTTCTCGGTCTTAAGCTGGGAAATTTCATCACATGATAGTGCTAAAGCTTCCTTCATACTATCAAATCTAGTGATTACCTTTTCAGCCTTTTTGAACAATTTTTCTTGTTCAGCAATCACTTCATCATCATTGATTTTGGAGATTGGAGCAGTTGGTTCAACTTGAGGTCTGATGTAAGCTCCTTTTCTCAACTTGTTCCTTGCACTTAGATCATATCGTGAGAATAACAATCCATCATCGCTTTGAGCCGGAGTGAGAAATCCTTGTTCAACGAGCTCGCTGATGGTTGGTCCTTTCTTCCTTTTCACTTCTTGAAAACCTGCAGATTTCTTGATAGGTTTATTCAAGGCATTCATATCAGGAACATCCTTGGAGAAGTCATCATCAGAATCATAAGTATCAACTTCATCGTCATTTGCCATCAAACAAACAAGTCCATCATCGGAATCTTCATCGCTATCATCTGAGTCTGTTTCAATCCAAGTGTTCTGCTCATTTGCTGGTGCTTCATCTTCCGCAACCATTCCCTTATGTCGAGTGAATTTGGGAGTGAACTTGGGAGTATGGCTGCTCTTCTTCTGCATATATTCAAATTTTGGAGTTGGACAGCTTGAAGCAAAGTGTCCTGGTTTCCTGCAATTAAAACAAACAAGGTCTTCTTTTCTTTTTGAGTCACTGCTCCTCGTAAACTTTGGAGGAGCTCTGCTGGTAGATCCTTAAAATTTGCTGGTTGAGCCGGGCTTGGTAAATTTTCTAAACTTCTGGAATATCTTCACAAATAAAGCGAAGTCTTCATCGTCCATGTCCAATAGCTCAGAAGTAGAAATTTTGGGATCGGAACTTTTCTCATCATGAGTAGGCGCAGGCGCAGAAACATGCGCCTCTTCTCTTTGCGCCACCATTGCTATGGATTTTGATTTTCCTTCAGTTTCACTAATTCGCTGAAGTTTGAGCTCATAAACTTTGAGATTTGCATAAAGGTTCCTTAAAGTCCATACATCTAAAGTTCCGGCGTCTTCAAGAGAGTTGGATTTATGTAGGTATCTTAATCCAAAGGCTTGGAGAAAATTGACATTCAAATCTTTGTTAGAAAACTTCATGCCAACTGAAATACATAGATTTATAATTTCCCAGTAGCGTTCATAAGTTTGTCTTAAAGTTTCACCGGGGAGTTGAGATAAATTGTTGAATCTCTTTTGTACTTCATATTTCTTGTTTTCCTTGCAGACGGTGTCTCCTTCTATATGCTCTTCAATCGCATCCCATAGCTCATTAGCGGTAGCACAATACATGACTTGTTGTTTCATAGCCATGCTTAGAGTGCTTAGAAGTATGTTTCTTGCTTTGCCATCATTTGCAACTCTTCTTGTTTCTTCCTCAGTCCATTCTTCTTTAGGTTTCTTGACGGTTGGTTGAACAGCATTTGTGCGCGGATTTGGATTCGCTTTCATAGGAATGTAAGGTCCATAAACCACGGTGTCATGAAGTCTTTCATCGATTGAGTTGAGATGAGTTAAGATGCTGAATTTCCACACGTCAAAATGATCTTCATCAAAGACCGGAACGTGAGTGTAGTTTTCAGTTGCCATAGGTTTTGAGTTTGCCATTTAGAATCGGCACCCAAGCTGTTAAGCTTGAAAAACAAAAATGTTTTATAAAGGTGTTTGCTCTGATACCACTTGTTGGTCCCAAAGGGCAACAAGGGTATGAAAAATAGCTAGAGGGGGTGAATAGCTGTTCTAAAATTCTTTTCGTACCCTTGATAAACTCAATTGCAAATGCGCACTTTATCAAGTAAGCGTTATGATATGCGCCTAAGTGAGTGAGTGAAATGCACAGCGGAATTTAGTAATGTAAATAGGCGCAAAGAATGATAAAGGGGGGGCACACACACTCTAAGTATTTTGGCTCAAAGTGGGTGAAATAAGAAACTAAGGCAAATGATATAACAAACACAACACAATTCAATCAATCAATCTACAATAAATAAACAAGCAAGTAGTTAGATATGATATGAACTTGTAAGGAAATAGCAAGATATGAACAAGAGCTATTTGGAGAGGTTCGATCGGGAAAATGATCTACGTCCTCTACCAAGATGGTTAGTCTTGGATTTCTAATGGAGATCTTATATAATGAGTGAGTGTTACAAATTACAACTTTTGAGCTTATACACTAACTGAAGATCTAATATTTTATGAATGAACAAATCCAAAACAATAACCGGTGTATCTCTTAAACAAAGATCTAAGTGATCAAACTTAAAGAGGTGCGTGTGTGATTTTAGTATCAAGACTCTTTAGATCTTTGAGATTGAGAGCACAAGAAAACTAAAGTGTTATAGCTTGAGGATCTGGGCTAAGGATGAAGTTATGAAGATGTTCTTGAGAATTCTGGAAATAACAAAGGCAATCTTCAAATCTTCAACAAATGCTTGAGAGAGAAATTCTTGAAATTCTTAGCAATTCTTTTAGCAACTTCAAATGGTTGAAGTTATGGGGCATTTATAGTAGAGCCCCAAAAACTAGCCGTTGGAAATCCTTGGTGAGTCAGAGAAAAGGACGGATGTGCTGTCGCTCAATGAGTGGAGCACGTGTCCTTTTATAGCCGTTAGACACATAACACAAATATGACCGTTATGGACAGATGTCCTTTGATGCGGGTGCATACGTGTTATTTAACCACCGTTGGATCATTGGCGAAGTTTGAATCTCTTCAAGTCTTTGAATCTTCAATAAATCACTGAGTGTAAAATCAACAATGATGAGGCGCGTAGAGCCATTAGAGCGCATGGTCCATTTGAGGCGCGTAACAAAGCGCGTGGATCTTTGAGGCGCGAGGCTATATGCGCGCGCGCTGAAGGGCGCATGGCGCATGACTTGACTGAACTTGTGATTTATCATGAATCCTGATCTTCTTGCCCTATTCCTAAGCCTATTCTATTACAATGGACAACCTAAAAAATAAAGTATGAATACTTCTTACATGTGGGTCTAAAGTCCATGAAATAAAACTTAGGTGATGGATCAATCAAATCTAATCAATCCTATTACATTGAAACTGAGATATAAGTGGGCATACCCAACATGCATGCTGGGCCAAAATGTCAAGTTTCTCAACAACAGATTGAAGTGTTGCATCAACGGCTTGAAACTTTAAGTTGCAAAGATCATTGTTGGTTCTGACAAGATCTTGAAGAGCCAGTTGATTCTCCAAAATGAAGTTCAATCTCTCATCTAGTTGTTGTTGTCTTGATCTATCATCAAATCTCTCATTCACTCTCTCCCCCTTAATGGCATCAAGATCAGATTGTATAGTGAGGAGATGAGTGTCAAACCGAGAGGTAGCGGTTTGCTGATGAACTTGAATATTCCTAACCGCATCTATTAAATCGGCGGTTGTAGCATGAAAAGGTAGAATTGGATAGGAAGAAATTGAAGAGGGCGGTTCATCAGAAGGTGTATAGTCAGGAATAGGTGCATCCTCATCGGTATCATCATCGGTGAGAGAGATGGTATCTTCGGTTTGAAGAGGAGGAGAAGAATACACTGGGGATTTGCCTTTGAGGAGGTTATGTGCATCTTCTAAGGTTTTACCCATAGAGACTCGAAGGGCAGTTTCAAACTCTAAGGGGTCAAACTGACTAAAGGAAGGAACATGAATAATGGCAGTTTGAGGAGGAGTAGGAGGAAGAAGAGGAAATCTCAAATAATCATCATTCAGAAGAATGGAAGGGGAAGGCACAAATCTCCAATTCAACATAGGAGCATAAGCTCTAGCAGTTAATTTTAGAAAGAATTGACTAGCAAGAGTGGGATCCATGAGAACTTGATAAGCAATCTCAGCCATTATCTGGTCTGCAGCTGAAAGAATGGTTTGATCAACAACAGCCTCCATTTCTTCTTTCGGAAAGATGGCATAAGGATTAGGGCGGCCAGCCTTCAAAAATCTGTCTTCGGCTTTGGCGGTGGCACGAGCATGGGCTCCAGCCCTTCTTTCCCTAGAGGTTTCAGTCTTGAACCGCTTCAGATATCTTGCTAAATCAGCAGCATTCCTTCTTTTCTTTGTCTTCGGTTTTATGATTGAAACCGATGTCTGTGGAGATAGCTGAACTGGCGGCTGATAGAGAGGTTGAGCTTGAGTAATAGCCAGCGGTTGAACAGAAGGAAGAGGTTGAACCGGAGGAGACTGAACCGATGTAGCATAAGGAAGATCTGGAGATGAAGAAGGTAATGGTGTATGCTCAGGAGAAGTATCAAAGTTCAGTTTTCTTTTCAGTGAAAGAGGAGCGGTTTCAACCATCATCGGTTCTACTTCAGCCAAAATAGCAGCGGCTTGATCACGCAGTGTCTTTAAGAATTCACCTTCAACAGGAGAATGATCTTTCTTTCCAAAGGCATTGCTGAAGTCGGTTTCTCCAGCATGTCTTGTCTGCCAATGAATCTCATAATCACTTTTCTTGATTAATCTTCTTCTTTTCTTCTGCGGTTGAACCTCAAGAATTTCAACATCTTGCTCTGGTTCAATTGATGCCTCAGACACTTCAGTCTGCTCAGGCAATACTGCAGCCTCAAACCTATCGGTTAGCTCAGGCTGAACCGCAATTGTAGATGCCTCGGTTTTTTCAACTTGAACCGCAGCCTCAGACACTTCGGTCTGCTCAGGCTCGGTTTGAGTGGAGGGTTTGAGGTTTGGGAAGGCTTTATAAATTTCAGCCAACTATTCCTCAGTGAAAGGAACAGAGGGCGGTTTGGAAGATTGAGGTTTAGGTGAAGAAGGAATGGGAAGGAAAAGATGAGGTGAAGGAATAAAAGGGTCAGGAATATTTTGTGGAGGTTGAGATGAGGATTCAGATTGAAGGGTTTTGGCTCTGGCGGTTTTGAGAGCGGCTGCATCCATTGCAAATTTAGTTGATTTCTTAACATTCTGAAGTTTTAGAGAGAGAGGTTGGATTTGAGGTTTAGGAATCAACGGTTTTGAAGAAGAGGGTTTAGATATTGGTTGGGATGAGGGTTTGGGAGGAGGTTTGGCTAGGTCTGTCTTGGAAATAACTTTGGGAATTAGAGCAGTTCCCTTCCTTTTTCTTGGAGCGGCGGTTTTCTTGGGCTGAGCCGCAGGTCTGGACTGAACTGCAGGCTCCCCCTCAACCGCAGGCTCCCCCTCGGCCTGTACCGCGGTTTGAGCTAGATGACTCAAACCCATTCTATTCAAAGTGGCGGTCTGACCTGCTTCTCTAAGCCTCGTAGCATGGGCTTGATCAGCAATAGCACCAGCATACGGCTTGTTTGACTTGTTGAGCCGAGCCTCAGGATATGGTCCTCTTTTGTCTTCAGGAAGAGGGTCTTCATTCCAGACTACTTGAGCAAACCTCCAGCCATGAGAAGTTCTGAAGGAATCAAACTTTGATAACCCAAAAATTGACTTCTTAATTGGATCCATCCAATAATCTTTATGTTCAGAGGAAAACTTGAAGATATCAGAATCTTGGTGTAAGAATCTGGTTAACAATCTGCAATGAGTCCTAATCTTTGACTTTCCGGCGGTTTTGGCAGCATGGAGGTGGTTGAAGGCGTTGATCATTTCTTTCATTATCACCTTGGGCCAGTGCAATTTTTTACCTTTGAGAATGGCCACACAGTAGGCATACTGTTCAGAGGTGAAGTTGTTGTGGTTCCCATTCTTGCACATTACCCCAGAATCAACCAAATCACACAGATGGGTCATTACCTCTCCAAAATCCTTCTTTGCAGAATTATTTGTAGAAAAAGAGGTAACTCCAATTAACTCCATGGTTGTACTGCTTAGCAGCTCCGGTTTGATTACAGAGATACCGGAGTTCTCAAGTCCAGCCAGAACCGCTATCTTCGAGGCGTTTAAGACCACTTCTTTTCCACAAACAGTTGACTTGATAGCATCTTCAAATTTAACTTCTCCGGTTTCCAGATCCCTGATAGGTTCTCCCCTTACATCCAACAGAGCAGCGTTTGTAGTAATCCCATTTTTAAAGAATTCAGCACAGATGAAGGTCACGAACTGAGGTTCGTCCATGAGAAATAGGGGTAGAAGCTTTGAGTCTTCAAGCAGTTTAAGTAGCTTCCTCCCAACTGCATCTTGCTGGAATTCTTCTTCCACAGTCCTAGAACCGGGCACAAAATTTGAGGAATCCTGAAAAAATTATTTTAAGTTAGAAATAGTTTGAAGATTGACAGTTTGAATCCTTAAGCAAACCGCGGTTTGAGTAAGACTTGCAAACTGTAACAAGAATCCTAATAATGAAAAATATGCGGTTCAAGGAAAGTAAGGGTAAAAATGTAAAAACACGAAAATAAAAGAACAGTAAAAGAAAAACGGATCAAAGAGGGAAAATTTTGAAAAAGAGTTTGAATGCACGAAGAACATGAAGAACAGAGTATGAACATGCAAAACAAAATCTTAACCAAAATATGAAAGAATAAAACCAAAACGACCACAAAGAGAAGATTCTAACAAAGATCTAAACAAGCAAGAGAAATTAACAACAAACGAACCCAGAATCTGCAAAAATACGAGTGAACACCAAATAACTCCAAAAATTGATTTTGCTCAAAATTGAACACAAATCACAAAAACACGTAAATAAACAGTGTATATAAGCAAATGTGAACATAATCCAACCAAGAAATCGAAGAGAAAGCATAAAAAGATCAAGGAAGATGAACAAGCTTTTTCAAGCAACAACAATGGCGGATATGAAAATACACTGAGTTAGGGTTCAGAAATTCATACCATATCAGGCTTCGATGATTTTGAAGATGTAGAAGTAGAAGCGAGATCAATAACTTTCTTAGGTGCCATTTCACAAAATTGTTTAAGTAAGAAATTTTTGAGAGAGGGAGCAGAGAGTGCGAAAACAGAGGAGAGAGAGAGAGGTTTTTGATAAAAAGAGTAAGAAGGTAAAAAGGTAAAATAAAATTTTAATTTGTCTTTTATACTCAAATAACCATCTCGGGAAGTGGAGCGACCTTAACGGCGGAAGGAAACTTAACCGTCAGCGTACCTATCGATTCGCATTCAATGTGGCAGAGATAATTGCAAAAAAGTCCTTGAAGAATGAAGTGACATAAAGTAGGGACTAAAATGCAATTTCATACCTGAGCGGTTTAAGTAAACCGACTTACCTTTTCCTCATTCTCGGTTTTGATGAAACCGATATCTCTCAGATCTGTCTTCGGTTTCAGTAGATCAAACCGAGTCCTTGCTTTGACAATTCGGTTTGTCTCAAACTGAAGTTGTTCTTCTTGACTCTTCGGTTTAAGTGGAATCTTTAGCCGAACCATTATTGTTGCGGTTTCATCAATTGAACCGCAAGCTATTTGCGTTTTCTTAATAGAGCCAAATTACTTAACAAGCATTATTAGAACAAGGAATAGATAGGCATGAATTATATTAAGTTAGTTCCAGCATACCCATTTTTCCTCGTAAATGAAAGAACCTTGAATTCTTAAGCGGTTTGGTGAGAATATCTGCAATTTGATCATCGGTTCCCACCTTAGCTAGAAAAATGTTCTTCTTTTCAACATGATCTTTGAGGAAATGATATCTTATGTCAATGTGCTTGGTTTTTGAATGTTGTACTGGATTGTTGGAGATTGATATTGCTACGGTACTATCACAGTAGATAGGGCAGTTCTTCTCAAATACCTCATAGTCTTCCAACTGCTGTTTCATCCAGAGAATTTGAGAGCAACAGCTTCCAGCCGCAATATATTTAGCTTCAGCGGTTGAGACTGAAACCGACGCTTGTTTCTTGCTGGACCATGACACAAGCTGCGTTCCAAGGAACTGACAAGTACCACTTGTGCTCTTTCTGCTTATCTTACATGCTGCAAAGTCAACATCTGAATAACCTAATACATCAAATGAATATTCTTTAGAGTATCAAAGTCCAAGGTTAACAGATCCACATAAATATCTAATAATTCTTTTAACATCAATAAGATGAGATTCTCTAGGGTCAGCTTGAAATCTAGCACAAACACAAACACTGAACATTATATCTGGCCTACTTGCAGTTAAGTAAAGTAGAGAGCCAATCATACCTCGGTAGAGAGTCTGGTCAACTTTCTTACCTCGTTCATCTTGATCCAAACTGCAGGCCTTTTGCATTGGGGTATCTACTGGCTTAGCGGTTTCAAGCCCAAATTTCTTGATCAAATCTTTGGTGTATTTAGCTTGGTTGATAAAGATTCCATCATGACATTGCTTGATTTGGAGTCTAAGAAAGAATGTCAACTCTCCCATCATACTCATCTCAAATTTACCTTTCATAAGCTTCTCAAACTTAACACACATAGTTTCATTAGTAGAACCGAAAATAATATCATCAACGTATATTTGAACTAATAATGAATGACCTTTGTGTTTAGCTATAAATAGAGTTGTATCAATTTTACCTCGAGAGAAGCCTTGTTCAATAAGAAATTTAGATAGAGTGTCATACCATGCTCTTGGAGCTTGTTTGAGTCCATACAATGCTTTCTTGAGCTTGAAGACATAATTTGGAAATTTGTTGTCTTCAAATCCTGGCGGTTGGGCTACATAAACTTCTTCTTGTAGTTCACCATTCAGAAATGCACTCTTCACATCCATTTTATATAACTTGAATTTCTTGAAGGAGGCATAGGCCAGGAACAATCTTATGGCTTCGAGTCTGGCTACAGAGGCAAAGGTTTCATCATAATCAATCCCTTCTTCTTGCCTATAACCTTGAGCAACCAACCTTGCTTTGTTTCTTGTTATAGTACCATTTTCATCCATCTTATTTCTGTATACCTATTTTGTTCCAATTACAGTGTGATCTCTAGGCCTTGGAATTAGAGTCCAAACTCTGCATCTTTCAAACTGATTGAGCTCTTCTTGCATTGCAGCTACCCAACTTGGATCACTTAGAGCTTCATTTACCTTCTTCGGTTCCATCTGAGATAACAATGCGGTTGAGAACAAACTATGGTTATCTCTATGAGTTAAGCTTCCTCTTGTTTGAACACCAGAACTGATAGGACCTATAACATTGGTTGTTGGATGGTCTCTATGCTCATTGATTTCTGGAGGGAGGTCTTCATGAACCACTATTTCTTGAAGATTTTCTAGAGGAGGCTCTTCTTGATAATCATTGAAATCTTCATTGAAGGTGATGTTTGGAACTGGATCAACGGTTTGAATGGGATCAGAAGAGTGAGGTTCTACAGCAACACCGTCGGTTTGATTTGGAGCGGCTGGAGAACCTGATGGAGCGGTTTGAGTAGGTTGGTCATTTGCGGTTGCATGACTAGGGTAAGATGTACCTGTCTCAAAACCACTAAAATCATCAGCAACATTTGGAGCCATATGTGGCTCAAGAAGATCATGTTCATCAAATGTAACATGGACTGACTCTACAATTTTTAAAGATGTCTTATTGAAACAACGAAAAGCTTTGGAGTGTTTAGAATAACCAACAAAAATACCTTCATCGGCCTTAGCATCAAATTTACCTCGATGCTCTTTTCCATTATACAAGATGTAGCACTTTCATCCAAATATCTTGAAGAAGGCAATGTTGGGTGATCTGCCTCTCCACAATTCATAAGGAGTCTTGTTGTGAACTTTGATGATGAGGGAGTGGTTCTGGGTGAAACATGCGGTATTGACAGCTTCGGCCCAGAAGTACTTGGGAAGCTTGGCTTCTGCAATCATAGTCTTTCCTGCTTCAATCAAATTTCTGTTCTTTCTTTCCACTACTCCATTCTGTTGTGGAACTCCAGCGGCAGAGAAATTATGATCAATTCCATGATCATCACAATATTGGGCAACACCATTGTTTGTAAATTCGGTTCCATTATCTGAACGCACGGCAACAATGTCATCCAATTTCTGAGTTTGGAGCTGTCTAAAGAGAGTGGTTACGATGCCATAAGTATCATCTTTAGAGGCCATCATTTCCACCCATGTATATCTTGAATAATCATCAACCACCACAAGTGTATAGCGGTTTCCTCCTATACTGGCGGTTGGGACAGGTCCAAATAAATCCATGTGCAGCAGTTGCAAACAGCGGTTCGTTGAAGGTGCGGTTTTACTAGGAAATGAGTGTTTGGGCTTCTTTCCAAGATGGCATGCTTTACACTTTTCGTCATGATGGTCAGCCACTTTGGGTAGTCCTTTTACTAGACCATCCCTGTGTAGTTTTGCTAGATACTTGAAGTTCAAGTGGCTGAGCCGCTTATGCCATAACCAGCTGCTTTCACTTATATTTTTGGCTACAAAACAGAGGTCAGCAATAGAAACAATATTGCTTAAATCTATCATATAAACATCACTTGTTCTGTTGCCAGTCAGTAGAGTGACTCCAGAGGAAGCATCTTTGATATAACAGCTAGTTGAGGAGAAGATGCAGTTCATTCCTTTGTCACAAAACTGAGATATGGAGAGAAGGTTGTGCTTGAGTCCTTCTACTAGTGACACATTTCAATAGTCACCTTTCCTCGTTTGATTGCTCCATATCCTACTGTTTCTCCTTTCTTGTTGTTACCAAACACTACTGGGGGACCTTTCATTTGGATGAAACTGCAGAGTAGTTCGGAATCTCCAGTCATGTGTCGTGAGCATCCACTATCCAAATACCAGAGATCCTTCTTCTTCTTAGCGGTTCCAGCCATAAAACATGAAATCTGAAAATAAACATGAAAGGTTTTGGTCCCCCTTATTCTTTGGGTCCTAGGGTTAGCAGCTTTTTGGGACCCACAGCTGTTTGACCTTAGGATTTTTATGTCCCTTGGCATTGGGTGTGAATCTTAAAAGACAATGACCAGCACTATGACCAAAATCGGCACAAATAGAATAATGAATTAAGCCAGGTTGTGGTTGTGGTTTTACAAACCCTTTACTGACCTTCGGTTTCTCATGTTTTACTGGGTCAGCGGTTTTGTCTTTAACAAAGTTAAACTTCTTGAGCTCAACCTTCCTTTTAGGTGCGGCTTTAGGAAATATAACAGGATATTCCTTAAACCGACTAGGAGCGGTTTCATCACTCAATACTTCTTTGGTTTCCTCAGCCGATGTGGATTACTCTTTCCACTTTGAATCTCTCTCAGTCTGGTTTTTAGGATACTCAAAGAAATAATTTTGCCTTTTAATTTCTTGTTTTGAGCCCTTTTTACCAGCATGATTAACCTTATGGATTTCTTTGGTTTGTTCAGTTGGGTTCACACCACCATCAGCACAGAGGCAAGGACACTTACACCCATCATCAGTTTTAAATCCCAATCCACCTTTCTCCTTAGAGAGAATTTGTGAATTAACGATTTGTTCCATGGTGACACCAGACTTAGTCCACACATCGGTCACTTTTTGAAGTTCATCCCTTTGTGCAGTAAGATCATGGATTCGGGTGAGAAGTACCTCGGTTTTATCCTTAAGGTAGCGGTTTTCTTCCACAATAGAAGCTATCCCAACAATTTGGAGCTTGAGTTTTTCAATCTCCTCCTTATGGGACTTGCACTCTTTTTGGGAATATTCAAGTTCCGCAGCCATTAATTTATATGCCTTTTTAAGCACAGTGTGTTGTTGACAAATAACATTAGCACGTTCAAGTACCTGGTCATCATGGCTTTGTTCGGTTTGATACTCAGGAGAGTAGTTTGGTGAAGTAGGAGTTTTGCCTTGTTTAGCTTCAGGAGTTCTTGGTGAAACTGACTTCATTTGGTGGAGTGGCAGTGGAAGGCTTTCGTCAATTTCAACTTTTTCTTCAAATCCCATTAGGCAAAGATTTGCAACTCCTTCATCTTCATCACTATCATCTGTATCAGAACCCATCCATGTTAATGGTTGTTCTCCTTGTTCAACAACCATTCCTCTTCTCTTGAAAAACTTCTTGTTGAACGGTTTCTTGGCAGGAGCGGCTTCATAGCGCGGTTTGGGACAACTGGAGGCAAAATGACCTGGTTGTCTGCAGTTGTAACAAACAAGATCATCCCTTTTCTTAGCATCAGCTGCTTTGTTGAATCTGGTTGGAGGGACAAACTTTGCAGGGCCGCCTGACTGAAATTGAGCTCTGTTCTTTCTGAACTTGGTGTAGTTTTTCACATAGAGAGCAAACTCGTCATCATCCATGTCATCAAAGTCAACTTGAGTAGAACTGGATGCTACACTTTGGGAATTTTGAGATGGAGTGTAGGATTGATGAGATTGTTGAGGTTGAGAATATGGTTGATGATGTTGAGGGTAAGGTTGATGAGGCGGTTGGTGATACTCTGGAGGTGCGGTTTGAGGAATATATCTTGAAATATTTGGATCAAAAGAAGCGGTTTGTAAATGGGTATTAGATGCGGTTTGATGGTGATCTGGATTGTAAACTGGAGATGTGGCATTGTTGAAAGCGGCAAGAGAAAGAGACTTGAATCTGTTTTCGGTTTCATGAGCTTCCTCAAGCTTGAATTCAAATACCCTTAGCATGGCATAAAGATGACGAAGATCAAGAGCTTCCAGATCTTTGTTGTCTTCAATGTTGGTAGTTTTGATCAGCCATTTGCTACCAAGAGATTGCATGAATCTCATGTTCAGGTCAGTATTGGAATACTTGTGCCCTAGAGAGAAACATACATTGACAATTTCCACGAACCGCTCATAGCATTGGCGAAGAGATTCCTTTGGGTCTTTGACAAAGTAATCAAAGAGACTTCTCTGTTGGTAGAGGCGGTTCTTCTTGGTGTCGGCATCTCCTTCCAGAAAGTCAATGATGCCATCCCATGTTTCCTTTGCGGTATTGCAATCTAGAACCTTTGAGTGAGTTCTTAGATCAATAGCTGATACAAGCATGGACATAGCTCTACCATCAAAGTCCACATTCCGTTGATCAGTTTCGGTCCATTCAGCTTCCGGCTTCTTGATTTCCGCGGTTTGTCCAGCAGTACCTGCATCAGGGTTAGCCTCCATCGGGACATAGGGTCCATTAACAATTGCAGTCCATAATCTGCGATCCTCAGATATCATGTGCTTCTTCATCCTATCTTTCCAGAAGATGAAACTATCTTCATTAAGAATAGGTACGTGATTAGAGTTGGATGTCTGCATCATATGGGAGTTTATGTTTGCCATTGGATCAGCACCCAAGCGGTTAAGCTTGTAAAAACAAGTTTGGTGGATAAGCTCTGATACCACTTGTTGGTCCCAAAGGGCAACAAGGGTATAGAATCGCTAGAGGGGGGGTGAATAGCGGTTTAAAAACTTTTCAAAAATACCCTTGAAAAACAACCAAGTACTTATCAGTTTGGTCTATTGCGGTTTAAAGCACTAGAACCTCTCAGATAAAATGCACAGCAGAGTTTTGCGGTTTTGACCAAACTGAATTATAAAGAGTAGGGCGGTTTAAGTGGTTGAAAATGGAATGATGCAACTGACAAGGCACAACTGATGTATCACAGAAGTATGCAAATCATTTATCAAGTCATTTCACATAAGAGTAAATAAAGCTCATAAACAGAAATGTAAATGACAAGACAGAAATTAAAGATCAAAGACACACAATTTGAAGAGGTTCGTTCTTGAAAGAACTACGTCCTCTACATAGGTGGTTAGCCTAGGATTTTCTAATAGCTACTAGACTTGTATTGATTTAGAGGAGTTTTTACAAGATTACAAAAGAATCTAAACTCTAAATAAACAATCTAACCTAACAATGCTATTATAACAACCTGTGTTTTCGAGGTATATAATCTATAAGAAAATAGACTCCGGGTGTGTGGTGTGGAAAGAAATCAAGAGCTCAAAGTATCTAAGTGATGGCGAGCAAGTGATTACTTTCTGTGCAAGGCTGAGTTGTGATGGTTTGAAGGCTTGAAGCTTTGATGAAGAAATCTGGGTTTGCTAAAGAGATGATGAAGATATGAATATCTGGGTTTCAATCTTCAAAGCAAACTTGAATACTTGGGATATTCTCTTTGAAGCTCAGCAACCTTCATTGTTGAGAAATGAAGGCTATTTATAGTGAAGGCATTAGTGACCGTTGGACAAAGAGGTGAGTCATTGTCTGGCGGTTCTATGCGCTGTCACAATCCCATTAGTTGACCTGTCACTGTCGTCCTTTGCTTTTTCCTTGTGGCAGGAAGTTGTTGGATCACTACCTGACATTGTCCTTTTAGCTGTTGGAAAAGTACAACGGTAACTTTTCAAAAAGGGAGACAAACCGACATTCCAAGAATAACTAAAACATGACTTGAAGTTTAAAGGACAAGTCACACGTCATTCATTTACGGTTGTAAAGTGAATGTTTATCTTCAAGGAGTAAATGACAGCAATAACTTCTTCAATATCTTGGTCGGCGGTTCCACCATATGCATGTGCGGTTTCATGAATGAACTTTAAGGCACCATGCTGGCGGTTTGAAGATGGCGGCTTGAAAGACACTAAACCGCTATGGATAAACCGAACATAACTCAGCCTAACTACTAAAAATCTAGAAATGGACTTGTCTAAAAATTGAAGTATAACTTCATTACATGTACACCTAAAGTCCATAAAAAGACACGTGGAATGGGTCAATCAAATCAGGTGGGTGTACTAACAATGAATCCTAACAGCTTTTAATTAACGTTAGAGAGGACGTAGTTTGAAACTTTAGACTCTTCAATTCGACTTCCTAACTGCCACTGAATTCAAAAAGCCATGGGAACATAATGACTATGTGATTTTGAGACTAGCCATATTCTTAGATGTCAGGCTATAAATACGTCTGGGAATTTCTATTTGCACAACTCTTTTTCTATTTACACAAACATTTTTTGTTTTCAGTGAAAAAGTAGCACTTTTGTGAAACTTGGCATCCAACCATTAGTACATAGGGAACTGTACTTTGCATGTGTTGGCTGCTAAATGATTAATACCCTACACTATATTGTTAATCGTTTTATTAGTTTATCTTATTAATTACATTTATTAAATTCAATAGATAAACTAATAAATATATCATTATTAATTAGTGAATTACAAGTTCATCGTTTTTTTAATTAATAGGATAAAGAAACAAAAAAATAATAAATATATCATTATTAATTATATCCATTACAATTTATATAATAAAGTAATTATTAAAAATATATTGAGACATAGGGAATAATTTTAATCATAAGCCACATTTTTTATTTAATTGAATCAAATCATACTCCCTCTGTCCCAGAAAGATAGTCTCATTTTGACCTTTTATGGGCAACAAAAATAAATTTTGACTAAATATTGGTGTCAATTTAGTGATTACAGTGAAATTTTAAAAATTGTTATTGATAAATCACTTAATGATTTATCAATTACAAATTTTAAAATTTTGCTAGAATGATTAGATAGTCACCAATAGTTGGTCAAAGTTCACTTTTGTTGGCCATAAAATGTCAAAATGAGACTATCTTTCTGGGACAAAGAGCGTATTATATAATTTAAATATAATAATTTATTCTTTATTAAATCAAATCATATTATATAATTTAAATATAATAATTTATATGTTCTTCTTGTGAAAATCTCAAGAAAAACTTGTTTTACACTCGTTTTAGAGTAAAACTTGTTTTCATCCTTAAATGTAAAATATAATCTCTTAATGTAAAACAAGTTTTACACACCTCTTTGTGTAAAATAGGCTTTTCATAAGACTGACTCATTTATAAAGGTGGACTTTAATCTTCTCGAGAAAAACTTGTTTTACACTCGTTTTAGTGTAAAACTTGTTTTCACTCTTTAATGTAAAACATAATCTCTTAATGTAAACAAGTTTTCCATAAGACAGACTCGTCGTTTTACTTTATGGATTTTATAGATTTTTAATACACACACACATATATATATCCGACACTATAAAAATGAGTATTTATTTACCAAAATTGTTAAAGTTGTTAATATATCTTCATATTAAATACTAATAAATGTACAATTATATTTAAAAACAAAAAGTTAAATATACTCCCTCCGTCTCATATTTATCGCTACTTATTTCCATTTGGGGGTCTCATACTTATTGCTACTTACCCAACATGTTCGCTTTTCTCTCCCTTATCCACTCACAATAACTATCTACTAACTTATTTTCTCTATCCTACCCACTCACAATACTTATTGATCCTGCAAGAAACGTACCGGATCAGCCTTCGTCCAATGGTTTGGATAATCCCAGCAAGAAGAACTTCCTCGATTGGATCTACACGCACGAAACAAATAACACGTAAACTAGCCGGGGCTTCACCGGCGAAGGCCCTCCAGCGTGAGAATAAGAATCTATTATGTGAGATTAGGGATGACCAACGCCGGTTCCGGTCATCACAATCCGGTTCCGGTCCGGTTCCGGTTCGGTTCCACACTATATTTTTTTTATTTTTTTATTTTTTTATCATACAATAATGAATAAACAGGTTAACTTTTATTGAATTTTTTTATTTATCATACAATAATGAATAAACATGTTAAAATTTATTGAAAAACAAGGGATTTTTATTTTTTTAATGGAAACGCCAGTCCGGTTCCGGTTCCGGTTCGCCATTTATGTGAACCTTAACCGGTCCTTGGTTACACTGGTTCCGGTTACTCCGGTTCCGGTTAACTCGCCGGTTCGCTCCGGTTCTGGCCTTCTCCGGTCCGGTTTCGGTCCGGTTTTTCGGTTCCGGTTTTTCGGTTCCGGGCCGGTTTGGTCATCCCTATGTGAGATAAAACAAAAGAGAAATCAATTGACTAGAGTAAGAGCCAAGAGAATTCGTTACCCGTTTATCGTATGAGGGCTTGTTTATATAGGTGATGCTGAATTACTCCTGACTTGTTAAGGAAGTCATGGAGTCCCTTTTGAAGTAGAACTCGTACATTGAGGGAGATAGAATCCTGATAAGGATCGTAATCACTGGTAACTTATAGAAGATGTATCCTTGTTAAGTAAGGATTCCCTTTATTTATGCAGATGTTGGACTCTATTTACAGATTCTGCATTATATTAGGAATGTAACTCTGTTGAATTGGCACAAGTCGGTACGTATATCACACTTCAGCATGTGTCTAGCCGGGATGAGTCTTGGTCCTTAATTCGTGGGCTTAGGCCTGCATATGTCAAGGCCCAACACCTTGGTCGGTCTATGTCGTTCACTTATTTTTCCAATATATTTTCTTAATCCCCGTGCATTGATAGCAATAAGTATAGGATAGATGGAGTAAATAGTAAGTTGATTGGTGTTTCAGATGTCCTTTAAAATGAATGTCCAAAATTCATTTTAAAGGACATCTGAAAATCTCTACTTTTCATACAACTTAGTAATAAAAATTCATATATAATCATGTAATTCTCTTTACAAACATTTAGTTTTGCAAGTATAAAAAGATAAGTAAAAACAAATTGATAAAAAAACAATTTCGAATAAAGTTATTTTAAAATATATTCATTTAAAATAAAAAAATCTTAAAAATAAAATCCATTTAGGTGGCGTTTTTTTTTTTTTAAGTGTTAAGTCCTGAAATCTGAATTCACATCTGAATCAATAAGAGGCAGCGTCTGAAGACTGAATTCTGAATTATTCAAGCTGTTTGGTTTTTCATCTGAATTCACATCTGAATTGTTTTTTTTTTTAAGTGTTAACCTTTTGAAATATTATGTATAAGCATGAGAATTAATGGATAATAATGGATTTTTATTTGCTAAAAGAAAAGTGAAAAAGCATTTTAATTATTGTTGCTTCTGACACCATTCAGACTCTAATCAGACTTCATTTTAGGTCTGATTCATTCAGACTCCATTCAGATCAAAAGTCTCTATTCAGATCTGAAAGCTGAAAAAAAAAAAAAAAAAAACAATCTGAATTGGAGAAGGTCTGATTCGCTAGACATTCAGACTCCATTCAGATCTGAATGAAAAAAACAAACAAGGCCTTAGGATAGACATAGTAATAATTTATTAATAGAATGAAAAAAATACAGTACACATTAAATATTTTCTCAGCGAAGTACCCAAAATAAAATAAAAAAGCCTCATGGGCTCTTTAATAGGTAAGGCTAAGGGAGGCCGGCCTAAGAAAACGGAACCCGAGACATAATAGTGCTCAGCTTTTCATAATAAATGGATAGTTTAGAGTTTCTAGGTTTTTTACACATTTTTTTTAATAAAAAAATAGTGCAAATAGTAGGACTCATACATCTCCATCAATCTCACGGAAGCAACTAAAAACTCGTATTGATTCAAATCAGAGGCAACGAGCTATCAAGACGTGAAAACAAAACGCAGTTGGAATGGATAATGATAAGGTATCTCACTTCGTTGCCATCCCTTTGTCAAGTGGCAATATCGTTGGGATAGCGTGATGGAGTTGAAGAAGAAGAGACAAAGATCAAACAACAGAGAAAGAATACAAAGTATGACTATTTTCTATTTGAAAATTGGCAAGTTTATGTTTGGTAAACCTAAATAAAATTTAATGAATCCCATACTTACTTCCTAAATTTACTCCTGTTTTTTATTTGAAATTGATAAGCTTTTTTTTTTTTTTTGAAAGATAAGTTTAATTTTGGAAAACATAAACAATATATAATCAATTTATTGCAGACCTAGGCGTGTTTTAGGTTTTTGGTTATTGTTTGGCAAGTTTTTTTTTTTTTTTTTTTTTTTAGGGCTAACTTATTTGCGTTCGGTTTAAAGGTTTTTTTTTTTTTTTTCAATCAGTTTATAGTTTTTTTTTTTTTTTTTTTTTGGAAGCAGTTTCAAGGTTTTTCTTCTTTTTGAAACAAGTTTAAAGGTTTTTCAGGAAACCGAAATGGGAAGGTAATTAGTCAAATTTGCTCACAACAAGTAAATTTCTCAATCAACGTTTTTCTCCATTTAAACCATGTGATTTCGTTTAATTATAGCTACCATAACTACTACACCTTAATTTCCTCTACCCAATATCATCTACTCCGTATTGAATTTAATATTATTAATATCAAGAGTTTTTTTTTAATTATTTTTTTTTTTTGTAAATTTATTCATATCAAGAGCTTTTTCATATCAAGAGTTAAATAATCCCTTAAAAAAATTAATGAGCCGGAAAATTGCAACTTTTTATCAGTAATTCTGTAATATTTTCTTATATAGATTATGACAAATAGCTTTATATCAGGAATACATTTTAATCCTTTTTTTTAATCTCAAAATAATTTTATTTTGTTTATTTAAAAAATCCTAATTTTTTTTAAATTTTTCTAAAAGGTTTTCTCCCTATATGATTTTTTAAATCAATTTTATCATGATTAATTTATACTGGTTCAATACCCATACTGGTTTAAATTGAATTAGGTGGCTTAGTATTTAATAAAATCAAAATATTTATACTTATAACACAAAAAAATAAAAATAAAAAGAAACAAAAATTTATACGTCTTTGCTACTAAATTTCATACAATATAAGATAGTTTTTGGAATGTCCATTATTAAAAAAATCTATTTAAATGTGTGAATATTATAAATGAATAGGAAAAAGAGAATAAAAAATAAAGGTGACAATTTAGAAAAGAGAACTTTCCTTGATTCATATCCAACGGAATATCCGAACATCTCAAGATATAGATCAGAACATTCATTATTGTATGTTTTGAACATGGAACTACTATTGATAGTCGGGATGAGCCTCCGGTTTTTGTGGTGTGCTGTCTCTTTTATTATTGTGAATGAAATGAATTTTTCGTTTGCTAAAAAAAAGGAGTGGAGGGTTATGTTACCTTATGTAACACCTTAATTACAAATTAAATAATAAGTATTTATAGATTAATAATTGTAATAAAACGGGTAAAACGGGTTAATTTCAGTGCCCACCCCTGAGGTTTGGACAAATTTCACTGCCCCCCTTGAAGTTTAAATTCGTTTCAATGACCACCCTTTTATAAATCAGTTGACTATTTTACCATTAATTATTAAATATCTCTCATTAACTACATTTAAATCACTAAAAGACCATAATAAAAATATTGTACACAAGTTGTATTTATTATCCATTTTCAATAAATATTATTTCTATGTATAAATAATTGTAAATAAATTACACTTTTGTTTATTCATCTTTTTTTATTCAAAATAAATTTAGAGAAGCATGCATATTTTTATATTGATAATAAAAATCACTTGAAAAAGTGGATAAATTTAAAGAAATCAGTTTTGTTTAAAGATATATTTTTTTGGTATTATTTGATATTTTGTAATGATTTAAATGAATTTAATTCATTACATAAATTTCACATATTACCAACAAAATATATCTTTAAACATAAGTTGTATTAAATTTATTTTCTATTTTATGATAAAAATCAATAAAGTAAACATAGAAAACAAAAATGTATAAGCATGCATATCTTTTATATTAATTTTGACTAAGTTTTTACTATGCCCACATTAATGAGTACCTAATGATTAAGATTACATATTTTTCTATCTCTCATTTCTAAAATCCATAACATGTTATCTCCAACTCAAAATAAGTAAATATGTAAGCTTTAAAATATATATTCTTTTTATTTTTATGTCTTTATAATTATCAAGTTTAAAATATTCATATGTGCATAGTTCTCTATATTTATTTTGATTAAAAAATGGATAAAAAGATTATAATTCATAAACATTATTTATTAATAAAAAATATATTTATTGGCAATGGAGTAAATTTAAGTATGACAATTACGGTCAATTTTTTTAAAATGTGAGATTATGTAGTGATTTAAATTAAGTTATGAGAGGTATATAATCAAGTAAGGGTAAAATAGTCAATTGATTGATAAAATGGTGGTCACTGAGACGAATCTAAACCATAAGGAGGGCAGTGAGACTTATCCAAACCTCAGGGGTGGGCACTGAAATTAACCCGTAATAAAACCCTCTAAATGAATATGTGACATGTAACTATGTAGTTTCAATGTGAACAGATTGAGTATTTGTTACATCTAATAGATAATTCTTTCATTTTAACAAGTTGTGCACTTTTATTTTATTATGTTTAATTCAGTTCTAAAGTGTTTATTTTTTTCATTCATAAAGGATAACAAAATACTCTCTCTACCAGAAAGATAGTTTCATTTTGACTTTTTATAGTCAACAAAAATGAACTTTGATCAAATGAACTTTGATCAACCATTATTGACGATCTAATCATTTTAGTGAAATTCTAAAATTTGTAATTGATAAATAATTAAGTGATTTATGAATAACAATTTTTAGAATTTTATTATGATCATTAAATTGACAACACTGTTTGGTCAAAGTTTATTTTTGTTGACCATAAAAAGTCAAAATGAGACTATCTTTCTGGGACAGAGGGAGTATAAAACAAAGTTTGTAATCTTTTATCTTTTTGAAGGATCAAAGTTTGTAATCTTAAGACGATAGTTAGATAAAGAGAGACGGTCATAAATATAATGTGAAAGGCAAAGGAAATGAGCAATGCTAGGGGTATAAAATAAGCTCACAAAATCTTTTACAAAATGTGGTAGTGATATTTTATTGGTTGCATCGATTATGGATCTGTCACACTTTACTTGAAAACGCCAACAAAATTATGACACCTAAGATTTTGTGAGCAAGATTTTGTGATTTTTTTGTGCCCCTAATATTATTCAAAAGAAATACTCCAATAATAATTTATTTGTTTAACGATAACAAAAAAAAAAAAAAAGGAGTGAGAAATTGTTAATTTCTGTTTTTTGATAAGTCTTACCGAAAGATGGTTGTAAAAAAAAAAAAACTAATCTGCTAAAAAGATACTCACTCCGTTCCAAAATGATATGTCTATTTGTCATTTTTCATTGTTTCAAAAAGTTCTTCCCATTTATACAATTTTGGCTTAAAAGTGCATAAACGAAATATGGGTAGTGAAGCTAAGTGTTCATATCCTTAAAAAGTTTAAATAGTTAAATGAAGATCATTTTTGGGAGTATTAATGAAAAGATAAATGTTTGTCATTTCGACTTCCTGAATCCAAGAGTCGTTTTAGACTTTCAAAAAAAGAGTCGTTTTACTTGCTAAAAGATGTATTAAACTGAATGTTGGGGGCATATACAAGAATATTATAAAAAGTTTGATACAAAATGAGATGACCATATTTTATTGGTTGCATGTATTATGGTCCCGACACATTATAATTTAAAGTACCAATAAAGTCATGAAACATCATTTTTTGTCAAAATTTTGTGATATTTTTTGTTAAGGTGTTTCAATTTCAGCCAATTTAAATTTAAGAAACAGTTTTGTTCACTGTTATGTGAAACGGCCAACGTTATTTACTGTATTTGAGAAATTGAAGCGATTTGTTTTAATATTTTCTACTCTCTTTGAAACTTTTACATTTCTCTCTATAGCCAGAAACATGGAAAGGTGAGGCCAGAATTGCAATAGTCATTTTGTGGGATGCCATTACGAAACAACCTCGAATCTGAAACGTTCTTGAAATCCGAACAGTCCAAGTATAGGAAATGTGAAACGGTGGGTTTCAGTGTTTTCCTTCTCTTTATACAGTAGTATATAAGATTTTTTTGAAGTATACTATCTTATCTAAAAAAAAAAATCAAACCCACATGCCTTCTTCTTCCCGCTTCAACCCCTTTATTGCGACCTTCAACGGCGGTACCATACTGCCACCCTTATACTTTTCTCCATGCATCGTCCTAGACAAGTCCGATACCTTCATCATTCCGGCCGCTGTACTCCTCCACTGCTTTACCCCGCTTCCCTCCCCAGATGTATGAAAGATCTAGAACGAGAAGTTTGTGGTTTTGTGTCTTAAGATTGTGCCTTTTTACTTGATTCATGTGTGAATATCAGAGTGTGTGTGAAGATTTGAATATGGGAATGTTGATAAAAAAAAACAAAATGTTTTAGTGTTGGTGTTGAGAGATGGGGTAGCTATAGATAAAGATGTAACTGATGAAAAGAAAATACGCTTATTTTAGATGGATTGAATGATAAGAGAGAGTTTATGATTGCAGTAGTGTAATTTTAGGATGGGTAATGCTAAGGGCACAAAGCAAGTTTACAAAATAATGGATACAATATGAGGGGGCGATATTTTATCGGTTGCATCGGTTATGGACCCGGCACACTCTAAATAAAAGCACCAATAAAAGTCATGACACCTTATTTTGTAAGCTATCATGAACAATTTCAAAATTTTCATTAGAATAATTACTACATAATGTAAGCCGGCGTGAACGAAATTTCGTTCACAGGCCAGTTTCATTCACGTGGTGAACGAATTTTTCGTTCACCATTAAACATGTTCTTAGGGGCTTAGGGCTTAAATTGACGATATTTTTGGCATAGTAAAATGTTTTATTAACTCATTACAAAGTTAAACGATAATTCCGTCTATATGTGAAAAATGTACTCCCTCTATTCCACCTCACTTGAATGCTAAAAGGTGCGCAGAAGAATTAAGGAAAAGTAACTTATATGTGGTAGAAATGAGAATTAGTGAGGTCAATTGTAGTGTTAGTTGAATAAATTGATGGTGAAAAATAAAGATGAAGAATGAATAGTGCGCTAGAGTGAATATAAAATTATATAAAGTAGGCTATTTTGAGGAGTGTCATGTGAGCTGGGGCGGAAGAAAACGAAAATAAGTGTCAAATGAGCTGGGACGGAGGGAGTAGTGGATAAGCAAAAAAATTAGCAGGAATATTCCTCCCTTTTATTAATTAAAATGATGGTAAAAATCATTTATAGACAAAATTATATTAAAATATAAATACATTTTTAACGATATATACCGTGCATCGCACGGGTGCACTACTAGTATATAATATATAATAAGAGAGTCTTTTTCTCAATCCTCATTAAGCCATGTGGAATTATGACATGGAAAGCCACATGTTCTTATTTCATTGGCTTGAGCAAAAGACTCTCATTTAAGGAGAAAATTTTCATTATTAATTTATATTTATTTTTAAAATTATTTGAATTCAAAATTCAATCTCAATTAGATTTTATTGTTTTAATGGCCGGAGGAATCTAATCAATATTTAATAAAATTGTTTACATCTTTTTTCAAAGTTTAAGCCAACAAGTCTAATTGAAGGAAATAATTTTAAAAACTAATTGTTATCATACTTTAAATATAACATTGAAAAACAAATATGGGCAGTAGTATCACCTATTAAATCGATCATATAGCAGTAAATCAGTTTAATATGAGTTGTAAACTTCATGTTATGTCAACTTATACAAAAAAAACATTATTAAATAATACAAAATTAAAAAAAAATGGGTTGTAAAAAAGAAATATTGGCATGGTATGAATTTAATCAAATCACATACTCCCTCCGTTCCAGAAAAATTAAAACATTTACTTTGGTGTTGGGAAATTAAAGATATAATATTATATTAAGAATGAAAGGTAGAGAGAAGACAGAGACTTAGTGGGGGTGGAAAGAGAATGAGTGAAGAATAATGAGTAGTTGGGAGGAAGAGAGAGAATGAGTTGAGGATTATAAAAGTAATAAAAAGATTTTATTTTTGGATTGTTGTAACTTTTGTGAAACACCATAAATGACAAAATATTGCAACTTCCTTGGAACGGAGGGAGTAGGTATTTTTAGACCTTTTGCAGAAATTTTATATGTTATAGCATAACAACTGAAAGAACAAAAAATAATCTAAGTATTATAGAGCAAGAAGTAAAATAATATTTTAAGGGTACTTTAATAATATTTTTCTTAATTGGAAATTTTTAATGTAAAATAATACTACTATATTATGAAAGGGAATGCGTATTATAGATCAAGAAGTGAAATAAATATTTTGTTACAAGATATATAATATATAATATATAATAAGAGAGTCTTTTTCTCAATCCTCATTAAGTCATGTGGAATTATGACATGGAAAGCCACATGTCCTTATTTCATTGGCTTGAGCAAAAGACTCCCATTTAAGGAGATAATTTTCATTATTAATTGTAATCTATATTTATTTAAAATTATTTGAATTCAAAATTCAATCTCAATTAGATTTTATTGTTTTAATGGCTGGAGGAATCTAATTAATATAATAAAAAATAATCTCTAATTTGAACTTGTTATCATGGTTGACCCTCTTCCATTCTTCCTTTCAGTCGGGCTACTCAATAACGACATTGCGAGTATTGAAATTTCACTTACACCAAATATTTAACCACCTCGGTCGCGTTGCTGAAACGTAATTTGAGGTGGGTCTCCCTTAAGCATCGAATACAAGAGTGGTACCGGCTGAGACTGCTCACATTTGAAGTTGTGCTTGCAGGTTTGAGATTTTGGAGAAATGGAAAGGGAGAGAAGTGGGAGGGGCGGTGGGGGAAGAGATAATTATGTTTTGGGGTTTGGGGTAATATGGGTACTGGAAGGGATGAAGAAGGGGGGATTAAAGGTTAACGTTGAGTTCAAAATATAATGATACTCCAATTTAACCTTAAAAATCTTGCATGTGTGTTACCCCATGACAACTTAAGTTCAAAATATAATGATATTCCTATTTAACCTTAAAAATCTTGCATGTGTGTTATCCCATGACAACTTAAAGCAAAAAAATAGATATCGTATGCTATAGTGATTACAAGTGCATCTAAAATTATTTTACGCTACTTAATGCTATAAAAATGAGTTGTGTGATTAAAACCACGCATCCTCATTAGTTCAGTGATCTTGGATGTAATTATTCTTACTTTTTGTGATTCTCAAACAAACTTAAACCTTGCTCGAATAACATATCCAATAGTTCAGTGATCTTGGATGCAATTTTTTCTACTTTTTGTGATTCTCAAACAAGCCTAAACCTTGCTCGAATACCATATCCACTTTCTTCCTCAAAATACTAATATGTTGTATTTTTTTTGTTTTCTATAATTTAATTGATTAAATTTTAATATGAGAAAAAATTTGTGTTATCAATACGCCTAAGTCAGTCTTTTACATATAATCCAAACAAACCAACTGATATGCACACGCTTCAAATTGTGTTAATCAACTTATTTTATATCATGATATGCTTTTTCAATATTAAAATTTATTGATTAATTTAATACGTATTTGAATACACAATCTCAATTATATTTTGTAATTAATTGATTTACTATTCCCCGTCGAGTATCGACGGGTTACAAACTAGTTCATTGAAACAACTCACTTCATCATATTTATCTATTGCAAGGTTTTTCCGTTTTTAATAATTATTTTCCAAACATTAACAAAAAAAAGTAAAAATTATGGTATTCTTTGTGAAATGTGAAAATCATTAATGATGTTTCAATAAATCACATTAATACTTATGCCATTTGAACTTACACATATGAATAACACAACTCTAACAATCCAATTAATGACTAAATTTTTAATCTTCCTTAATCTTCATTAATGATTAAAAAAATGTGATGCTCCTAATAACTAACAAGGATATAAAAAAGTTAAATACTCATATTTGCCTTAATTTATATTAGTCTCACATTTAAACATAAGTATCTAATGCCAACAAAAGTTTTTCGAAAATATTAAAAAGTGGAAATTATTTTTTGTTCAATATATACCGTCAATGAATGCAAGCGCTAGTTGAATAGTCACTCTTTATCATAGTATCTCCATTAATTAGTCTAATTATTTAATTAATAAATATTTGGTTAATTTAAAAACATTCATTCATATGAATTAGTAAAATAATAGATGCTAGAATATGAAATGTCAGGTGTGTTAAAAGTCATTTGATGCATGCATAATGTTAAAAGTCATTTGATGCATGCATAATGCACCTAATTAATTAATGGCAGTGGGTTATATAAGTTCACTCATTTAATAAAGTTAAGAATATGAATGCTTGCACTTTAGAAACCGTGTTATTCATATATTTTTTATTATTTCACTAATTATGACTATATTTGAAAAGATTAAACTTTTTAAGAGATGGAAAGTAAAATTTTAATGTTAGTGTTTGAGGATGAAATCCATAAAATGTTGCTAGGAATGTATATTGTTATCTTCATCCATATTAAAAAGACCCTCTTTTAATGATCTAGAAAAAAATGGCTTAATATATAAGAACAAAGAATAAATAAATAAATAAATTAAATATTGAGTTAAAAAAAACTTGAAGCTCTAGACACAATTTATTTTTTTCAACCATGTTTTCCACATTAACGTTTTGTTGCAGTCCTGTGATACATTGAGACTAATTTTAGCTTAGTGTTGTTGTTATTATATTGAATAAAATAAGATTTTAGTTATTACGGAAAAAAAAGAGACAAACACATACAGCAAGTCTATATAATCAGATACACCATAAATTAGAAATTGAATTTATTAAAATGTCTAAAATAACCTATAATGATTTTTTGATTTGCCAAAAAGTCCTTCTGCGCAAAAATCCCGCACTTCTTGCTAGTCCCATTTAAAGTAAGTTCTCAATGTGACAAAATGAGGTCTCAAGCTAAGGATTTTTTATTTTTTATTTTTCAAACAACGATTTAACGGGCATAGCATATGCCATCAAATTTATTGCACAAATAATAGTAGCGGACGATTCATCTTATAAACTGACTGCATTAGGATATTTGAATTATTTTTAAGCATGTGAGCTATTTTACTTGAGATGGCTAGCCTCTAAATGCATGCATCTTCCAATATGTTTGACAGTTGATTAGTCTTAGTCCACATTTTTCCCAAAAATATTATGCACTCCAATATACATAAACGAGTCAGTTTATATGAAGATTCAAAGTTGCATGGTCATGCTTCTATTTCTTCTTTAATACTCCCTCCTCTGTCCCAGAAAGATAGTTCACTTTTGACTTTTGATGGTCAATACAAGTGAACTTTGACTAAATATAAATGTCAATCTAACCATTTTTGTGAAATTCTAAAACTTGTTATTGATTAAATATCAAGTGATTTATCAATGAAAAATTTTAAAATTTCATTTGGATGATTAGATTGATAATAATCTTTAATCAAAGTTTACATATGTTGACCATCAAAAATCCAAAGTGGACTATCTTTATGGGACAGAGGGAGTATTATCTTTTACTCCCTCCGCCCAAAAAAAATGACCTTTCCATATTCAACGTCAGTATTACAAAAACATTTTGAGTAATAATTTTAAATTAATTTAACTATTTTAATGAAATTTAATATTAGACTGTTTATGGTGTATCAATAACAAATAATTTTAATTTTTCATTAGTATTATTAAATTAATCTAAATTTATTGTTCAAAGTTCTTTCGTAATAACAGTGAAAAAAATGAAAAGATCATTTTAGAACCAAGGAACTATATTATATTAGTGTTGCAGTATTTTTATCAATGTTTTAAGCTATATTTTAGTACTCTTTTCATTTCACAATAAATGTCGTATTTGACTTTCAGCGTACTTACAAAATGTGTATTTACTTATTTGTGCGTTGCTTGTACAATGATAAACTTGTACAATTTTTTTTTTAATCTAGAAATGCTATATTTATTTTGAGACGGACTAGAAAAAAAAATCAATACTTATTATGGTCACGAGTGAGTACTTGTGTATTGCTTTTATCATACTAGTAAAATTGTGCTAAATTGTTTTTTTATTTTGTTAGAGAACAATAAACATAAAGAACGATGTCAAGCGAAATAATCAAACACGAACACAAGAATTTACGTGGTTCACCAACTTGGCTACATCCACGGGCGGAGGGAGAATATATTATTATCCAATGACCAATTACAAAAGACGATCTTCACTAATCTAGTTGCACGAATTATTTAGGCAAATAATTCCGTCAACCTAAATCTAGATCTTAGATCTCTACTTGTATCTCTCAAAGATGACCGGCAAAAATAATGCTAGGGGAGGGGTTAGTATTTATAGGCATAAATACTAGAAACCCAAAAGGAGAAAGAATCACATTCTTTGTGTACAATGTAATTGGAATCCTATTTCTTATGTACAAAGTAATTCTATTCTCATTAGGAAACGGTTTTCCTAATTCTTGAACAATTCCTTGTACCAATAAGAAAACCTAATTAAACCGATAAACCTTAATACTTGTAACAAAACGATTTCCTTTTTTTTCAATTCAAGTCAAAAGAATTACTCAACTTGTCGCGGACATATCCTTAACCAATAGGCATTGATTCAAAGGCATATTCCCAACAATCTTCACCTTGACTTTGAATCTCCCCGAACCATAATTTATATCCACGAACTGACCCCAACTCCACCTTGATTTGAGTCCTCCGCTTCCAAAGTTATCTCTCCACCTCCGCCACCGCCTTCTGTCTTTGTCAAGACAGTACCATCTTTGTTCACTCAAGAACAATCATGTTTACTTAGTCAAGCAAACGATTTTTTCGGCTCAACTTGTGCAATGATTTCTAGATCCCTAGAACCTTCACCACAACGTTGACCACCATATCCAAAATACCAAATCCACGATCACCAAATTTGAATACCATATTACCCAGATGACGGCAGTCGATCTTGTCTCAAACTTCAACGTGCTTCGAACTATTCTTGGATCACCAACGAACACGGACAAACACCCTTGAATGACTTAAACAAATCACTTCTCATTCTGGCAACGTATCTCGAACCCGTGACTACTTATTTGGATTTCTTCCCCATAAGCATCTGCACAAACGGAAATTGTACATGAACTGCACGACTGCGCGATGTCTGCACGAACTGCTACAATACTCCACTAACATATGCTCTTACTTATCTTGTTTCTTCGACCTCTCCATAACGCCCATGAGAGCCAAGAAACTAGCATTGATGTCTCAGAAAGCCTTCTAGACCATCAACATAGTGTTTCACCGAACACTTGAGACTGTACACCTCTAGAATTTAAGTACCTCCTTTGCCAACTGAACTTTGTGTATCTACTTCTAGCGCTTCGAATAGACTACACCTTAAATCCCCAGATTGTACCTTGTCTCGATTACTTTCTCAATCCCAATCCAATGATGAGCTTCGAACTAGTTCAGAAAGCTTCGAACCCACTCATTTAAAGGCGAATAGAATGCAATCTTGTGCTTTACCTCAAGCACCCTTTGTCACGCCGTACAACCTTGCTCCTCCCAAGCAACCGGACGATATGCTAAGCCTAGCATTCCTTAGTGCCTCTAGACCGCCTATCTAGAGCACCGCCCCTTCCGAGCGACTAACAATTTTTCGTGCTTGGCGAGTTCATTCGGCCTTGAACCTCGCCCACCGAGATAAACTGTCCCAACTCAAACTGCGGATAGTCATCTTGTACCTCAGGATTGTCTGCCCATCTACTCCTTTTTGTAGAAATCGGCTCCACCTTTTCCTCAACTATCTCGTTTTGCTCTACCCTTAGAAGCCACTCTTCCACGCGCCGTGAGTCTTCTTCCGCTATTAGAGCAAAATCACCATTGTCTATTTTTCATAGCAACCTCCACGAGAACATCACCACCAAGACCTATGATGATTTGTGAATGCGCCTTCTCCTCCAGAGAATCCATCACTCCCTCGCTTCCCTTCCCCTCCTTGTAGAAATTACAAACTTCATCAGGTCTCGGGCTTCTCTTGCTAGAAGATTTTTGAGAATTCTTCTTCTTACTAGAACCCTTGCCGCCTTCCGCAACTATCCCTGTTGAATCTCTGTCTGTACTAGATCTACTCGCCACGAGGGTGCCAATTAGCCTTGTTTTTTCAACACGACTTCTATCTTGATGTGTCCAACCTAGACACCCAGATTTCTGCACGGACGCTGCACGTGGACTGTACGATCGCTGCACGCGAACTACACGTACACTGCACACGAACTGCAGGGCCTTCATCTTGATCTACCAAAGAATATAATACTATTCCTCCCATTAATCTTGTCGATCGATGATTCAATTCCTTGACCCATCTTCTTCTTTGCAGCGGAATCCCTAGATCTCTAACCAACCAACACCAACAAAAGAAATCGCAACAAGAACGCTTACAATCGAAGACAAAACCCACTACAGCTTCTGTCCGGATTAATTTCCCGACGCTACAGGCCTCCAAATACGATCTCCACCGTTCAGATTTACGACCTATGAGTCCCGAAGCTACCCGCCAAAAATCAACCCGATCCAACGGTGAACGAACGCGCTACGCTTTTTTCTTCACAGCTGCGCTGAATAAAAACGGACCAAAAACTGCTAACTTGTTTCTCTTCGATCTTGGACCTCTTCCATCGATGCTAATTCTCCTTTTCAACCAAGCTCTGGTGCCACTTGTTAGAGAACAATAAACATAAAGAACGATGTCAAGCGAAATAATCAAACACGAACACAAGAATTTACGTGGTTCACCAACTTGGCTACATCCACGGGCGGAGGGAGAATATATTATTATCCAATGACCAATTACAAAAGACGATCTTCACTAATCTAGTTGCACGAATTATTTAGGCAAATAATTCCGTCAACCTAAATCTAGATCTTAGATCTCTACTTGTATCTCTCAAAGATGACCGGCAAAAATAATGCTAGGGGAGGGGTTAGTATTTATAGGCATAAATACTAGAAACCCAAAAGGAGAAAGAATCACATTCTTTGTGTACAATGTAATTGGAATCCTATTTCTTATGTACAAAGTAATTCTATTCTCATTAGGAAACGGTTTTCCTAATTCTTGAACAATTCCTTGTACCAATAAGAAAACCTAATTAAACCGATAAACCTTAATACTTGTAACAAAACGATTTCCTTTTTTTTCAATTCAAGTCAAAAGAATTACTCAACTTGTCGCGGACATATCCTTAACCAATAGGCATTGATTCAAAGGCATATTCCCAACATATTTGAAAAAACAAATCTTATTTTGAGATAAATTAAAAAGAAAATGCAACATTAGTAGTGATTATATAGTACTTAAGGACTACTTTATTCTACTATTAGTAGCTAGGCTGCAGTTGAACTCTGTAAATATTCTTCTTGCTTAATTGGAAAATATGGAACTTGGACTTAAATGACAAGACAATTTTGACACGAAATGCCTCCCAACTTGGACTTAAAATGCCAATTTTCTTGGTCATTGACTCATTGCCGTGGACGACAAACTATTTCAAGTGATCTCCATTCCTATAAATGGGAAACCAAAATTTTCTTTTGTTTATATCATTCTAAATCTAATTATCTCATCCCTCTCACTCTCTGCAGCATCTCTCTCATCTACGAACGATCACGACACAGACATACATATTTTTTCAAGAATGGCTAAAGGATTCGGTTTTCTTTTCACTGTTCTACTTTTGAACTCGATTTTCATTTCAAGTCACGCTCGTCCTATAAATTCTCCTAGCTCTGGCCATGGGGATGCTACAAGGTTTTTCGATGAACTAGCTCTTGGTGCAGTTAAGGATGGACCGACCCCGGGTGTAGGTCACAAGTATACGAATTCCAATACACTTGGTGGTATGAAGGATTCTGGACCGAGCCCTGGTGTGGGCAATAAGTATGTTACAAGCACAAACGAATGATATACATTAGTTTGATTTGTTCTTTCATTTCTTCGTTCACTCATAATTTTGTATACTGTATTTTGTTTAATATACAATTCAAAAGATTTTTTTTGTTATGACTTGTCACAGATTTTATATTGTATACATTCTTTTTTATAATGCAATAGTACTGGCAATTGCTTAAAATACTAGGACTTCTTTAAGAGTGCAGTATTACTATTTATTGTGTACCATATATTATGACTACATATATAGTAATCATGAATTGTTAGTGCTTATATCATCATCCGTTACCATGATGTCAACTAAATAGTTGAAACAATACAATGTGGTAAAAAATTGAATTGGAAAAGTAGGATACCTTAGTAAGGGAATGTGAATTTCACATCCACGAGAAGGTAATTTATGAACTAGTATGATTAATTGAAGGGGCAAATGGTAATTTTCGCAAGGTGTGGTAAGAAGTGAAAACAAGAGCCTTGCCTCACTTGACAAAAGGGAAAACGCGAGCATGGTCCCAAAATAGAATCACAAAATTTTACTCATAAAATAAGGTGATCATAATTTATTGGTTGCATCGATAGTGAACCCCGATATATTCTAATTAAAAACACCAATAAAATCATTACACCTGTTTGGGGTGAAAAATCTCACAGCACTCCATCTACATCCTGGAGATAACTGCTTGAGTTTACGTCTTACATTTTACATGATTAGTTCTACATGTTCACTTTACATCCCGACGACTGGACATCCTGAGTGAAACTAACTATCTCATCATGAAAGATTGAGATACTAAGTTAATAAGAGCACCTGTTTATATCAACATGTGTAGAATGGATAAAATCAGCTATATCTTACAACTTGAAGCCTTCAAGATGCTGAAAACAACTTGAAGCCTTTAGGATGCTAAAAACAACTTGAAGCTTCAACATGCTGACAACTTGAAGCCTTCAGGATGCTGAAACAACTTGAAGCTTCAACTTGGACCAAGTCAAATCATGCAACTTGAATGAATTGTAGGTCTGTTATCGATCCTATTTTTTAGGAACCTCTACCGAATCATGGAGGACTCATGGACTAAGTCAAACACATGTGAATAAATTATCCTGCACATGACTAATTTGAAGACTCAAAGACTCAGTCAAAGGGTGACTCTCATCAACGGCAAAGAGATAGAGCCAAACTAACTCTCCGAGATTTAAGGGATTAGTGGCTAGTTTTTGGTTATTTCTTTAGTATAAATAGAAAACACGTCCATTGTAAACACACACAGCACACTTACACTCACGTCTCATACTCTCTTTCTCTCTGTATTCTCCAGTCATTCATTGTACCTCCATAAAAGCTTAATAAAATCCATCATTCGAGGTTTTATGCCGGCGAACAAGTTGTTCAAGGGCTTTCTCGTTAAATCCTTTGTTCGTACATCTTGAATTTCAAATTAGTTATTATTCCATTGTAACCTACTCCTTTATATTTGTCCAATAGTCGAAAATTGGCCAAAATAATTTGACGCCGTGTAACGACCCCAAAACCACCCTAATTTTCTTAACTTAAAATGGAACTTTTATGTGCATTTTATGTGTTAGAAAATATTTTTATGACTTGCACATCTTACTTGATTAAATGTACTATTTACTTAGTTAGTAGTAATAATGGTTAAAGGAATAAATGAGTTAGTTGAAACTTTAGGGTCCAAAGTGTAACTTTAAAGTTCAGGGGCTTATTTGCTCAAAATGAAAGTAGAGGGACCAAAGTGAAAAGTAGAAAATATCAAAAGCTTCTTATCTCCTCACCTCTTCCTCTCTGCGTATAACATTTCAACTTTTCCATTTACTCTCTCTGGTTCACGAAGAAAAAAGGTAAGTTCAACACATTTCGATTTATTCTTTTTATTTACTTATCAGTTTTAAAAACTAATTATATAAAAATGATCAGGGCGTTGAGTAGGTCATTTCTACCCGAACAAAACATATTTCTGCGATACTTTTTTCGGAAAATAGGTAAGTTACTAATTCCCCTTAAATAGTAAAATGGTCATATATTTGCTATATGTGTGATATGTGGTGAAATTATTGTGAAAATAATTTATTTGTGATACTTGTTTATTTGGGACAAAGGGAGTATAATTATAATGGGTAAGTGACTCGGTTTGTACGGTTTGTATGCAAGGGTATATATGGAGTATGTTTTATATACCTGAGAATGTTAGTATAAGTGTTTGAAAGTATACTCCTACTCGTGGGACGGTAAAATATTAACTTGAGTCAAATGTAAATAAGTATATTATAAAAATTATACTATTATTCGTGGGACGGGAGTTGAGTTTTCTTATCTTTAAATGTTAGGATGGAAGTATATATAGGTACTCCTAAGATTTAGAACGAAAGGAGTGAAAATCGGACCCCAAAACAGGGAGTTTGAATGTGTGCGGCCGAGCATTTTATAAAATTGCCGTTTTACGTTCAATCTTCCGGAGTCCATAACTTTTTCGTCCGGACTCCGTTTTGGACGTGTAAACTATCGTTGGAAAGATATTTTCGAGTACTATGAAATGGTTCTATTGGCGCATGGTTTCAGATCAGAATGTTGTCTTTTTGTTGAGTTTAAGATCAAGGTGTAGTCTCGGTCTAGGTTCCGTAGTACTATTCTAGTTGACTTAGTTGGGCACCGTGGAACACTCTAGTGTTTGTTAATAGTTCCTTTGTGAACAAATGAGTTGGGATGTGGAATTTAACTAAGTATTAAATGAGTATTGTGGAACATATTTTTGATGTGTTTTGGATTAATTGTGAATGGGTGCAAGCTTGTGAGGTGACTTAATGTCATTAATAAAGGATTGTGTTGTGACCTAATGTCAAGGTTGTGAACTCTTTTATGAGTAACGTGTTTACATCTTTTGAAGTGTTTGGCTTGGTTCCTTATTTTAGAATCATTGCCCTAGTTGTTGTTGTTAGCAAGTATTTAATATTGTGCTTTCGTGTAAAGTCCAGCTGGTCTTGTGTTGTTGAGTCGGGCAGTGGGAAAATTATAGGGGTACAAGTTAAGTTCCCTATAAGGTTTTCCATTGGTACCTTGAGACGGGCAGTGGGATAATTATAGTGGCACACAAGCCAAGTTCACTATAAGGTTGTCCACTGGTACCTTTATCCTTAGTCCAGATTGGCCTTGGATGGGATGAACTCGCTCCCTTGCGTGAGCATTTAGGGGTATGACTTTGTGTCATTTTCACCCACTATTGTTGTTGTTGTGTTATATGGTTCCGGAACCTGCTTCAGCTATTGATGTTGCCCCGTTGTTACTTTGGTTCTATTGGTTATGGTTTGGTTTTCGGGATCCCGGCTTCAGCTATTATGCTGCTCAGATGGTTTTCTCAGTTGGTTTTCTCAGATGATATTCTCAAATGGTATTCTCAGATGGTTATGTTATTTCGGTAACCTTGCTGGTATTCTCGTAGGAGTGTTTACTCCTAACACTATGTGTTGTATGATGAGTTGGTCGTTATTTTCAACCGGTATGGGACGGTTGGCGATAGGGAGCCTCTCATGTTATGTGCTATATGCTATATATTATTTGTTGATATTGTTTTTTTATGATTATCATATCAGCATGTAACGTAGTTTGCATTTTAGTAGCTTACTGAGATTCATTCTCACCCCTTATTTGTTTACTGTTTTAGATAAAAGCAAGTCCAGGGGATAGGACACTTTGGCACGGGAGGACGTTGAAAGTGGTAAGAGTTGGGTTTTGTTTTGTCAAGGTTACATTACATAAATGTATAACCTTTTGGGTAGAGTTTCCTTGACTTCATCGTCTTGTAACACCTATATTTTGGATAATGTTGGTGTGAGTACATTTGTATAAAGGTTTGTAAGCCTTCGGGCTAAATAGTTTCGTTTGTGAAAGTTTGTTTGAAAGTCAGTGGAAGTCTTTGAACTTCAAGTGTGGATTTGTTAAACTTTATGAAAGTATATTTCAAATTTTTTTTCTAAAGGTGTTTTATAACGTCTTCCAATCGTGTCCCGAGCGTGGGGCCAAGTAGGACCACGGGTCTGGGGCGCGACAGTTGGTATCAGAGCTAGGTTGTAGATGGTCTAGAATGACTAAGTGACCTAGGAGGGTAGTTGGGTAGAGAGTGAGTAACGTTGAGTGTTTTATGCAGGTAATCACTGAAAAATGGTTGGAACAGAAGGAAATCAGTCAGGGCCTTCAGGGTCGGGTAATGCTAGAGAAGAGGTTCGAACAATGTTCCAAGGTATGTTTGAAACTGTAATGAAAACAATTGATGATATAGTGGAGCATAAAAGCAAGGTTGAAGCCTCAGATGTGACAAAACAAGGAGAACAGTTAAAACCTCACCCCCAGCTTGGTGATAGTAGGGAATCTTTTCAAGGGCCACATAATAGAAGAACTCAAGGTAAACGAGTATGTAGCTATTGTCGGAAGGAAAGACACTCAGAGGAGAAATGTTGGAAGAAACAAGGCAAATGTATGAGATGTGGTCAGTTGGGTCATTTTCAGAAGGATTGCCCTAGATTTAGAGTACAAGCATCAGGAAGTGCAGTTGGGTCTTCTCAGTGCCAAAAGAGGGATGCTTCAGGGAAGGTTAAGGTACAAGGTAGTGTTTCTGCTATCAATCAACAACAGATTTCAGATCCTTCTAATGTGATTGGAGGTATAATTTATATGTCTAGTTGAGAGCACATACACTTATAGACCCTGGCTCTTCGCATCCTTGTATGTCTGTGCATTTTGCTTCTCGATTTCTTGTGTCTCCTGAGTCCCTACCTTAGGTGTTAGAGGTGTCTATTTTAAGGGGAAGTGTTTGGTGATTGATAGAGTGTTGCGCACTTGTGATGTGCAAATTGGTGAGCATGTTTTACGTTAGTTATTTTGCTATAGCAAGATTTTGATATTATTGTGGTGGAGTTTTATATGCTAATGTGCTTTAATTAAGCATGGTAGATATATGTGTTTAGCATTCATGATATTTATGCATTAAAGTCTAAAATTTTTTTATCACAAGGTTATGCTTGGTATTGGGTTTATGGGGTTGGCTGTAGAGTGTTTATAGCTAAACTAGAGAATGTACTCTTCCTTTGTGGGATGCATCAGTATTGGTTATTATGAAAAGGTATGGTACTTTGCGATTGTATATTGAATACTAAGAGCTCAACCAGATGGCTATAACGAATCATCACTTGTTATCTTATTTGGGTGATATATTTGATTAACTTCAGAGATCAGTGGTTTATTCAGTGGTTGACTTGAATTGATTATCATCAGTTGAAAATTGGAGTTGAGTATATTTTAAAAAACGGTTTTTCATACCAGGTATGGGCATCATAAATTGTGGTCATAGTGTTTGAATTAACAACTACTTCAGTGGTATTGTTGGATATGCTGAGTTGTATCTGTAGCAGTAATTGGATTGTTTTGTGAGAGGCAACAGTTGTGAAATCAAGGCATGTGTCTTCTTGTTAGAGGATATATTATTTTGAGGAAGTTTCAATTCAGGCATGGCTATTGATTCTTTAAATATAGAAGCAACAGTAATTGGAAAAATCCTACTTCAGTAGCAGAGGTATGTAACTTGTTGAGATTGGCATATGGTTAGAGATTCATTGATGGATTTCTAAGGTAGCTACACAGTTAACTATATGACACAGGAAGATACACTTTCTCGATGGATTGGTAAGAGTGAAACGAGTTTTAATTATTGAAACGAGAGTTGATGACAACTTCAGTATTGATATTGCTTAGTGGATTTGACTAGTATTACAGTTATCTAGAGGATATTATCAGTGTTACTATTTTCTAGTGGATATGTCGAGTTTTACCATTATAGTGGATTTAATAAATTCATTATTCATGGTGATGCCTTAAAGAGTGATTGAGATGTTCATCGCTTCAGAAATGTATGGTAACAATGGGTGCTTTGAGAAGATTGATTCCATATGAACAAAATCACCCTACTCATAATTTGAGATTTATTGCGATTATACATCCATTGCATTAGTGAATGACTTTGATGGAGCTATATTTGAAGTGTTTACCAACCATGAGAGTTGAAGTATTGGTTTTTTTCAAAGAGAGTTACACATGAGATAATACATGTAGAGTATTGAGGTAAATTTGAAGAATTACATCTGATTAGTTTGACACGAGAAATTCTAAGCATTCAACTAAGACCTTGAGTTGCGAATAATCTGGAAGTAAAATATCAGTGATCAGTTGGTTTGTGACAAACCTTTGAGATTTTGAGTGGATATGAATCTATTGCGAAAAGTTTCATTGAAGGGGTTACACTGAATAGATGAGATCAATGATGTTGATTGATAGCGGATTGATTACCAAGTTTGCTCACCTTACCTATTTTGAGGGTATAAATGTTATTTCCAGTTATTACTTATTTGTTCAGAAGATAGTTCGATTTCATGGGATGCCTACGAGCATGGTATTAGATATGGGTTCCTTATTTACATCTTGATTTTAGTAAGCAATTTAGAAGGCTTTGAATTCAGAATTGGGACTTAGAACGACTTTTCATCCTCAGACAGATGGTCAGTTAGGGAGAACCATTCAGATTCTTGAGGACATGTTGAGAACTTGTTCAGTTGATTCTTAGAATTCGTGGGATATACCTTTACTTCTCGTGAAGTTCGCTTAATATATCAATTCTTTTGAGATATGGGGACGAGTTAGAGATCGGGCTTGTATTCCTTCTCTTGACAAGGTTTATAATGTGTTCCATGTTTCGATGCTTCGAAAGTATATGTATGATTCATCTCATGTGTTATCTGAGGTTCCTGAGGATATTGAGCCGAGTATGTCTTATGAGGAGCATTCAGTTCAAGTGATTGATTCTAGAATTCGAGAATTGAGAAATGAGAATATTCCTCTTGCTCGAGCTGTATAGAGAAACCACAATGTGAAAGAATCTACTTGAAAGCTTCGGGATTGGAATGGAGAGGAAATATCCTTGGTTGTTTGAGGGACGAGGTAAGTTATTCTAAAATTCGGGACGAATTTTCTTTAAGGGGGAGTGATTGTAACGACCCCAAAACCACCCTAATTTTCTTAACTTAAAGTGGAACTTTTATGTGCATTTTATGTGTTAGAAAATATTTTTATGACTTGCACATCTTACATGATTAAATGTGCTATTTACTTAGTTAGTAGTAATAATGGTTAAAGGAATAAATGAGTTAGTTGAAACTTTAGGGTCCAAAGTGTAACTTTAAAGTTCAGGGGCTTATTTGCTCAAAATGAAAGTAGAGGGACCAAAGTGAAAAGTAGAAAATATCAAAAGCTTCTTATCTCCTCACCTCTTCCTCTCTGCGTATAACATTTCAACTTTTCCATTTACTCTCTCTGGTTCACGAAGAAAAAGGTAAGTTCAACCCATTTCGATTTAATTCTTTTTATTTACTTATCAGTTTTAAAAATTAATTATATAAAAATGATCAGGGCGTTGAGTAGGTCATTTCTACCCGAACAAAACATATTTCTGCGATACTTTTTCTGGAAAATAAGTAAGTTACTAATTTCCCTTAAATAGTAAAATGGTCATATATTTGCTATATGTGTGATATGTGGTAAAATTATTGTGAAAAGAATTTATTTGTGATACTTGTTTATTTGGGACAAAGGGAGTATAATTATACTGGGTAAGTGACTTGGTTTGTATGCAAGGGTACATATGGAGTATGTTTATATACCTGAGAATGTTAGTATAAGTGTTTGAAAGTATACTCCTACTCGTGGGACGGTAAAATATTAACTTGAGTTAAATGTTAAATAAGTATATTATAAAAATTATACTATTATTCGTGGGACAGGAGTTGAGTTTTCTTGTCTTTAAATGTTAGGATAGAAGTATATATAGGTACTCCTAAGATTTAGAACGAAAGGAGTGAAAATCGGACCCCAAAACAGGGAGTTTGAATGTGTGCGGCCGAGCATTTTATAAAATTGCCGTTTTACGTTCAATCTTCCGGAGTCCATAACTTTTTCGTCCGGACTCCGTTTTGGACGTGTAAACTATCGTTGGAAAGATATTTTCGAGTACTATGAAATGGTTCTATTGGACGCATGGTTTCAGATCAGAATGGTTGTCTTTTTGTTGAGGTTTAAGATCAAGGTGTAGTCTCGGTCTAGGTTCCGTAGTACTATTCTAGTTGACTTAGTTGGGCACCGTGGAACACTCTAGTGTTTGTTAATAGTTCCTTTGTGAACAAATGAGTTGGGATGTGTAATTTAACTAAGTATTAAATGAGTATTGTGGAACATCTTTTTGATGTGTTTTGGATTAATTGTGAATGTGTGCAAGCTTGTGAGGTGACTTAATGTCATTAATAAAGGATTGTGTTGTGACCTAATGTCAATGTTGTGAACTCTTTTATGAGTAACGTGTTTGCATCTTTTGAAGTGTTTGGCTTGGTTCCTTATTTTAGAATCATTGCCCTAGTTGTTGTTGTTTAGCAAGTATTTAATACTGTGCTTTCGTGTAAAGTCCAGCTGGTCTTGTGTTGTTGAGTCGGGCAGTAGGAAAATTATAGGGGTACAAGTTAAGTTCCCTATAAGGTTTTCCATTGGTACCTTGAGTCGGGCAGTGGGATAATTATAGTGGCACACAAGCCAAGTTCACTATAAGGTTGTCCACTGGTACCTTTATCCTTAGTCCAGATTGGCCTTGGATGGGATGAACTCGCTCCCTTGCGTGAGCATTTAGGGGTATGACTTTGTGTCATTTTCACCCGCTATTGTTGTTGTTGTGTTATATGGTTCCGGAACCTGCTTCAGCTATTGATGCTGCCCGTTGTTACTTTGGTTCTATTGGTTATGGTTTGGTTTTCGGGATCCCGGCTTCAGCTACTTATGCTGCTCAGATGGTTTTCTCAGTTGGTTTTCTCAGATGATATTCTCAGATGGTATTCTCAGATGGTTATGTTATTTCGGTAAACCTTGGCTTGGTATTCTCGTAGGAGTGTTTACTCCTACACTATGTGTTGTATGATGAGTTGGTCGTTATTTCCAACCGGTATGGGACGTTGGCGATAGGGAGCCTCTCATGTTATGTGCTATATGCTATATGATTATTTTTTGATATTGTTTTTTTATGATTATCATATCAGCATGTAACGTAGTTGTATTTTAGTAGCTTACTTAGATTCATTCTCACCCCTTATTTGTTTACTGTTTTAGATAAAAGCAAGTCCAGGGGATAGGACACTTTGGCACGGGAGGACGTTGAAAGTGGTAAGAGTTGGGTTTTGTTTTGTCAAGGTTACATTACATAAATGTATAACCTTTTGGGTAGAGTTTCCTTGACTTCATCGTCATGTAACACCTATATTTTGGATAATGTTGGTGTGAGTACATTTGTATAAAGGTTTGTAAGCCTTCGGGCTAAATAGTTTCGTTTGTGAAAGTTTGTTTGAAAGTCAGTGGAAGTCTTTGAACTTCAAGTGTGGATTTGTTAAACTTTATGAAAGTATATTTCGATTTGTTTTTCTAAAGGTGTTTTATAACGTCTTCCAATCGTGTCCCGAGCGTGGGGCCAAGTAGGACCACGGGTCTGGGGCGCGACACGCCGTCCGTGGGAACTTTGGTCTTTTTGATTGTTAAGAGATTCAAGATGAGCAATCCAACAACCGATCAGATTACATCTGGAATTTCAGTTGCAAGTGGGGGCAGATCAGCAATGGGGGCACCTGAAATCCCTTTGGATATCGCCTCCAACTTGACTGCCATGATGCGTGACGTGAGGAATCAGATTCAACTGCAGAATGATACTTCTACCATACTGATGAATCAAGTCTCCAGGTTGCAGCGTGAGGTGACTACTCTGCAAGGTGGAACATCGGCGGCACAGCAAATCAGCTTCCCTAGCATCTTCCAGTCTGTTGCTCCAAATGTGCCCTCTGGCCCATTCTCTACATACCAACCTAGAAGGCTTGCTTTTGGAAGTGATGCTGCAGGATCATATGGATTTGGTGGATTCACACCAGCTGCCAACCTGGCCACCAATAGCACGATCATCCATCCTGAAACTGTTACTCCAACTTCAACAACATTTTTTACGCCAACTACGGTGGCAGCATGGAGTCTTAACCCTCAGCTTGATTTTAATTATCTCAATAATTATCAATTCGCTGCTGCTAACAATGATGCAGGTAGCCTACTTAGCAGACAAATGCAGGAGCTAAAGGAACTAGTTATGAGTGTGCCAGGGTTGACTCTGCCACACAACCAGGCTTCTCCAACATGTTACAATGAGTCCCGCTTCACTCCAGCCATAGCCAACGTGGTCATACCAAAGAAGTTCAGTCCACCCCAAATGAAGCAGTATGATGGGACAACTGATCTAGCGGAGCATGTTGCATTGTATCAGGAGAAGATGGATGTGGTCCACATTCCACCCCAGTTCAAGGAAGCATGCTTTTGCAGGGGTTTTGGTTCAACTCTTATAGGAGCAGCTTTGAGATGGCTCATTAGCCAACCTTTGGGTTCTATTGGATCATATGCTCATCTTATCAACTTGTTCACTAATCAGTTTTCATGTAACAGGGTGTTCGAGAAACTGACAAGTGATCTATACAGGGTGGTCCAGCAACCTGATGAGCTACTTAAAGACTACCTGAGCAGGTTCAACAGAGAGGCGGTGAACATCTCTAACCTGGACACTGTAACTGCAATTGAAGCCTTCAGGATGGGGCTCAAAAAGGACTCTCCTTATTATGATGACTTAGTCATGACACCATGCAAGAGGCTAGATGAAATCAGAACCAGAGCATCTAGATTCATCAGGTTGGAAGAAGATAGGCTCATGCAGGATTATTAATCAATAGGTTGGAAATGGGGCATGCTGGATGTCAACTATAGATGGTACCAGAATTCCTAGAAGTTAGAATGCAGCGCATCTCAAGCTGTACTTCATGTAAGTTATAGCTTGTTAATTTAATTCAGAAAATCAGGTATGCATTTATATTGCTTTATTTCAATTGTGTTGTTTCAATTTGATTTATCTTCATCAAACATTGACTGACTTAAGCATCGGAGGGGTGTTAGCCAAGCTAACACCCAACCCTAACATGTTTCTGCTTTGCGAGGAAACTCAAAGTCTCTATTCAGGTCAAGATGTTTACATGTTGATCCAAGTTTTCCAGATGTTACATGTTGATCAGAGATGTTACATGCTGATCCAAGTATTCAAAGATGTTCACATGAGTCAGAATTCATGTCCAACAGGAAAAATCAAAGTACAATTCCATCCAAGGTATAAGGTTTTACACTTTCAAAGGTTTAAAGGTTTTACACCTTTCAAAGGTTTAAAGGTTTTACACCTTTCTTATGTGTTTAAGGTTTCTACACCTTCGCCCGTGCGCACGATTTTCATGTTTTAGTTAAGTTGTAGGTGGGCCAATGTGTCATGAACATATTGATTACCTTCTTGCACTTTGCTAAAATTATGAACTCAAGTTGAAATCAATGGTTGTAGCATTTACATGTTACCAAACGAACACAGGGTTTAAAAGATAAATATCTTTTCATAATGATTTCCAACTTGTAACATCAACATGTTACCAACCATTCTTTACATCGCTACTATTCAATTGTTCCAAAATTATTCTAAGTTGTAACATCAACATGTTACCCTTAGAATCCTAACCGTACGACCAGTCTATTATCAAAATACCAAAAAGGATCAAACACACTGATCCTAAAACGGGAAACATCCATAAGTTTTAACCATGCTATCACAAGACATGGTTCAAAAAAAAAAAATTGCAACCTATCATGTCCAAACAGACATGTTGCAAACAAATAAAATTTGTCTTTAAGACAATCACCAAAATATCCTATTCTTTGTATTTCTCTTTGATTTTTGCAGGATCAATTGCATCTTGGAGCTTACATCACCTATATCAACTACATCATAAATGGTAGTGGACATCAACTGTTATGGAAATTTTTTGAATTTCTATGTTCACTCAATTCAAAAATTTTGGGGGCAATTGTTTGGGGTGAAAAATCTCACAGCACTCCATCTACATCCTAGAGATAACCTGTAACACCCATCCTATTTCTTGTTAAATATTTGACATATTTGTTAAATACTTGAACTTGCATATTATGTGTTAGTTTTACTTGGGTTAAAGTTTTAACTGCTTTAGAATATTAAGGTGGTTAAATGTTTAGTTTTGACTTTTGGGTCATTTGTGAAAATTGGACTTTAGGGGTCTTTTTGTTAAAAGTGAAACTTGAGGGGGCCTAAGTGCAATTCCTGGAAAGCTGATAGATAAACTTGGTTAGCTTTCTTCTCTGGGTCATTTTACCCAATTTCTTCTCGTAGCACTCCCTCTGTTCTAAAAAGCCTAGGTTAAAAGTTTTGCCTATTCTCGACTCCTCGAGTTTAATTATCCCTCCGTTCTTGATTCCGATCCCGGATTAATATTCGTGGCGTTGAATAGAGCGTTCCAGGCCGAACAGAAATAAGTTTTGGTCAACTTGAATTTTGACTAGGTAAGTTATTAGCTCCCCCTTACTTGTAATAACATGCATAAATGTTATTTTCAATACTGGTGATTGTTAATTTTGTGTTTGGGATGATTTTTGTGGTATTTGTAAATCTGGGACAAAGGGAGTAAAACCTACTGGGTAAACTAATGAAAGAAAATGAATGAGCTAGTTTTAAGCTTGTTAGTGCATTTTGGAGTTGTTGAAATTGTTAGTAAATGTTACTCCTACGTTTTGGAACGGAAAATATTTAACCTGGGAAAGAAATGAGAATTTCGCATTTTAGTATACTGTGCGACCGCACAAAAATGATTGTGCGACCGCACATCTTTCTGAAGGGTTTTTCAAAGAAATTGACATGCTTGTGTGCGGCCGCACAGTCCATTTTGGGCGACCGCACAGTCATCTGAAAACAAAGATTTTGTTTAAAGTTTATATAAGTTGGAAGTAACCCTAGTTAAGGTATATAACCTTAGTATAAGATGTCCTAGCAAGTGTTGTGATACTTTAGGGGCATCAGACTTGGTCTTAAATATGTATACTCATTGAATTAAAATGAGAACATAAGTATAAGAGTAGTATCTCTTCTTTATGTCTTGAAAGTGCTATGAACAAGCACTAATGTGTTATACTTGTTGTGAATCCAATGATTGTACACCTTAGAGGCATTAGCATAAGGTCTTAGACTTGAACATCCTAAGAATAGGATTGGGATTTGGTAAGAGTAAATGTATAACTCTTATACTTGTTTGAATGTCCAAAGATTGGAAGTTATAACTTGAAGTATAAGACATTAAAAGCTTGTACATGACTTGAACATCCATAGAAATGGATTAAGACTTGAATATAAGATAATAAAATCTTGTACTTGGCTTGACACCAATACATATGTATGGTAGTGAACTAGAAAGTGCTATGAACGAGCACTAACGTGAATGAGACATGTTCTTGTTGTGTATGTGCAAACATTGCATATAGTTGCTAGATAACAAGGTGACTTCTTGAGTACTTGAAACATGTTCCTTGTTGAGCTAGTCCACTACATTTGGATTAGTCCTTCTCCCGTTGTTCAAGTAAATATCTACTTGTACTTTCTTGTGTGAGTCCAGCTGGTTCTCCTTGCTTGTTCGAAAATGTATAGGTTCACGTTTGTCGCGAGAGCTGGGGTTTAAGTGACAATCGGGTCCCTATGTATTTCCGCCCGACCCCTTACTACCGGCCATAGTAAGGGCATAGCTTCCTTAGTTGGAGCAATAAGCCTGACTTAAGTGAATGCTAAACTCCCGTCCCGAACACCTCGTGAATAATCATGAGTACTGATATTGAGAATGACACTGGTTACCGGGTCTTCTGATATATACTGAAAAATCAGTTCCTGTTATTGATCGTGATGTCAAAGTAATACAAGTGTTGGTCCCTAAAGGGGCAACAAGGGTGTGAAAATCACTAGAGGGGGGGGGTGAATAGCGTTTTAAAATTCTTTTCAAACCCTTTTACAATTCAATGGCAGATGCGCACAGCTCTTATTTTGGCTAAGTATAGCGCGCAGCAAGAGTGTGAAATGCACAGCGGAAATTTAAAGCAGCTCTGCGCAGGGTATACTGCGCAGAGATAAAAACGCACGCGCTAAGTATGAGGCTAAAGAGTGGCGCAAAATGGGATTCTAAGGCAAAATGAGCAATAACAATTATAGCATCAAAGAGTGGCAATCTGAAAGATCAAACAAAGCAGTTCATAAAAAGTTAAGCAGGGAATATGCAATAAGTAATGAACACGCTATTTGGAGAGGTTCGATCGAAGAAAGATCTACATCCTCTACCAAGATGGTTAGTCTTGGATTTCTAATGGAGATCTTATTATATGAGAGAGTATTACAAATTACAACATTTGAGCTCAATACTAACTCAAGATCTATTATCTATAAAGAACAAATCCTAGACTAAACCGGTGTATCTCAAGAAGTTCAATCAAAATGATCAAAGCTTCAAGAGGTGTGTGTGTGACAGAAATTCTGGGCTCTATGAATATGAAAGATGAAGAGCACCAAGAATTCTGGTGATATAGGCTTTGTGATATGAGCAGGAGTTTTGAAGGTTTGAAGATCTTGAAGGCTGTTCTAAAGAATCTGGAAAAACTAAGCAGTAGTCTTCAGATCTTCATGGTTTCTCAGTGAAGCATGAAACTCGAGCTCTGAAGCATAATGGCCAACAAGAGGTGCTTGATCAAAGAAGATGATCAAGGGCCGATGAAAAGGGCTGAATTCGAAGGCAGCTTCAAAGGCAGCTTGGAAATGAAGATGAGCAGGCTATTTATAGCTGAGAGCTTGAATATAGCCGTTGGAGCTCAGAGCAAGGACAATGAGCTGGCACAACATGATTGGTGCGCAGGTGTCCTTTATAGCCGTTGGGGATCTGATCAAAGATGATGACCTGGCATAATATGATTGGTGCGCATGTGATTTAGAGCCGTTGGAGACTGAGCATGAAGACCAAATTCAAAAGCTTCTTCTAGAAGGTTGACAGCTGTCTTCACTTGAGATATTATGTTTGAGCGCATCTCCACCGTTGGCTATGCTGAGTGTGCAGGATTTGTCGTTTGTGCACACCTCAGCTTTTTTAAAAAGCGTGCATCTTCTAAGCGTTTTCCAAACTTTCTAGAATGTGAGATCAGGAGATGAGGAACTTGACCAAGGTTGCGTCCGCGCACAAAAGGCATGCGCATTGCCGGCACGCATGGATTCAGCGCATGAGCAGCATGCGCACCATGCTTGGTCACAAAAAGATCTCTTTGGAGTTTAGGAAATAAGATCTTAAAAACTGAGCAGGGTCAAGGGCTGCGCAAGATATCTATGCGCAGTGGCGACCTGCGCAGAGACGAATCCTGCTTAGGAAATCTTCGATCTTAAAGGTTCAAGTCCTATAATCTAAGCCTATACTATAACAAGGACATAGCTAAAAATTGAAGTTATAAACTTCTTTACATGAGGTCCTAAAGTCCATAAAAATACTCATAGGTGATGGTATCAATCAATTCTAACAAATGTAGGAGGGTTAAGTGATAAGCATACCCAACAATCTCCCCCTAAATGATTGATGCCATTACCTACTATAGCAAAGGCAATTCATTGTACTTGATAATAACATGTCCATAAAAATGTGAATGGTAAATCATGTCTCAAGTCAATGCACACACTAGCCAGTGCTATAGATTTCTAATCTATCCAAAAGATTAAAAAAACTTATAAGATGGGAAAGATAGAAATGTCATTCAGAGCATACAAATAATGTGAGATGAAGTTTTAAGTATGCGTTTAAACTGAATGTTTAAACATCATGCGTAGAAGACATGAGCAGTTAAGATTATGTGCATGAGTTTAAGTAATAATGCATTCAATGTTCCACAAACGAATGATTTGAATTGAACAAGGTTTTTGTGAAAGCTTTATGATGCATTCTTCTCATTAAAACTTTGAAGGATTGACTGTTACAGATTACAAGTTTTAATCGAGGAAAAAACAAAAGAGAAGTGCGCACAAAAACAAAAGCGCACGAAATGAAAACGCATAAAACATACTGCGCAAACGAGAATTAAAAAGTCAAAAGAAAAACAAATTACTTACAAAGGAAATCTAATCTATGTTGATCCGTTGCAGGGCTTCGCGCATCTCATTCTGAAGACCGTTGAATTTGTTCATGAGTTCCACCTTTAAATTTTGAAATTTGTCCTGGAACTCCACAGCTTTTCCAACATAAATGTTCATTCCTCTGCGCATATCAGCGTTGTCATCCACTAGCTCTCTGCACCTTGCTCTGCTGTCCGTCAGGATGGCAGCTTGCGTAGCTTCTAATATTGAGTCAGTATGGAGGCCCTGAGTGTTGACGCTTGACTGAATGTCTAACATTGCGTAGTCCAATTTGTCGTTGAACGCCACGGAAAAATCTGTCATGGACTTAGCAATGCATCGACGCACTTCTTCAATATTATGCGCAGAGCCTCCTTGTTCAATCTTCTCTATCTGAGCCACCATCTGCGCTTGAAGGTCATCAAATCCTCTATGTAACCCATCTGCAAGGGTTTTCTTGAGCTTTTTCAGAATGTCCCTGAGTCCACCATCAAGCGCTCCAAAGGTGCACACATTTTTGAGTTGTGCGCTGACATTTTCAAGCTGAGCACTGATGGATTTCAGGGAGTCCAGGATAAGATGTTCCAAAGAGATAGGAACTTTTTCTTGCGCAGGCTCAGATGGACTTGCCTTTGCTTTAGCACTCTCCGTGCTTTCCTTTGCCTTTGCTTCTTCTTTGGCAGCTTTCTCCCCCTTAATGGTATCAATCTCCAAACGCTGCATATCAAGACGATATAATAAAGCAGTTTGAGCAGTAAGGAGTTGATTAAGCTGCAGCTGCGTAGCGACTTGATTCGCTTGAACAGAATGCAAGCTCTGCACGATCTGGCGCAGCTCAGCTGAAGAGGTAGGAGTCTCAGGGGCTGAAGATGGAGATTGAACTGGAGAAGAATCACTGCTGTCGGTGGCTGCGGAACTAGTGCGGCGCCTCTTCAATCCTTTGGCGCTGCTGCGCAATTTTTGCTTGAGACGAGAAGAAGTATGTGCGATATCAGCACTGGGGATGGCTTCTGGAGAGGCTTTGTGCATTTGCTCCCCCTCAACAGCTTCATCATCTGAATCACCACGGAAAGCAGCCTTGCGCTTCATAGAGGTTTGCTTTGAGGGAGCAGGCGCTGGAATGATGGTAGGATCAGCCTCTTTGATAGAAATCCCTTTGGTGGATTGAACCAAAGGAATATCTTTGAGCTTTTTGCTACTGGGCGGAGCAATGCCCTTCCCCTTGCGATTGTACGCTTCCTCTGCGGTCTCTTGCGCAGCATCCGTTGAAGATCTTCCTGCACTCTTCTTGGATTTGACCACAGGAATTGGGCCTATCCAGGGTTCCTTGTTGGGAGCTGCATCAGACAGCCAGAATTCATAGTAATCGTCGTTGCCTATCTCACTGCGCAAATTCTAAAGGTGTACTCTAGAATAGTACTTTGCGTCGCAAGACTGCTTCTTGATTGACTTTTCTTCAACATAGGTGGCCAATTCACCATAAGTCAATAGGAGTTTGGTTAGCAGTCTGCAGTGAGTTCGGTACTTGGTCTTCCCTGCGTTCAGCTTCTTCTCATAGCTTGTCATCCCCTTCACAATCTCATTGAATATTATCTGCGGCCAGTCTAGTTGATCTTCGTTGAAGATGGCTGCGCAGTATTCCCACTGCTTAGAGATGAAATGTCCATTATTTCCATTCTTGCAGTTAAGGGAATCTCCAATTAGGGTGCACAGGTGATACATCACCTCACCAAATTCCTTTCTATTATACATTGGCCATTTCTTGTTGAGGGAAGGAATGCCAATGAGCTTCTTTGCAAGCGCATTTTGATGAGCCTCATCATAGTTGACGGAAGAACTATCAACATTGAAGTTTAGGAGGCTGCGAATTTGATTGGGGTGAACCATTATATCACAGCGCTGAACGGTGGCCATGATTATTTCAGTTGTCTTGCCTTCAAGTTGTGCAGGAACAACTCTTGCTGTCTTGAAGAATTCATCTAACAGCGCAGGCACTATGAAGGATTGCTCAAGAGTGAATAATGGAAGAATGCCGGAGGTGCTGAGAAGATGAAGCAGATGACGACCAATCGCATCTAAAGAGAGATCTGCCTGAATAAGTTCTCAACCCAGAATGAAATAAACGTGTCCCTGCGTAAAACAATAGATAGAATTAGACAACCTATTGCTTATGGAGCTGTGCGCATATGCAAGTAATGCAGATATACCTTGGCACAAGTTCCATGATAAACAAAATTATGCGCAGAAAATAGAGGGTGCGCAAAAAATAATTAGAATGCATACGCAGAGGGATCATGCGCACAGAAAATAAATACTGGTAAAGAAGTGTGCGCAGAAAAATAGATACACCTATATGCGCAGAAAGCTATGCGCAGGAAGCTGTGCGCAGAGCACAAAGATGGGGGGATGAAAAATAGACTAAATAAAATAATAAAAAGTATTTAAGAACATGAACACCCAAGAACACTGAAAAACAAAAGTTGACAAAATTCAACAAAAAGTACATCGAAATGACGGCGAGAACAGAACGAAGTCAACCATGTAAAAAGTATGGTCAACGACGTTAAAACAAACCCAGAAATTCAGAAAAAACGGTTCGACTGCTAAGGAAGTTACGAAGCTCAGAAATTGACGAAAAACATATGTAACGACCATTGATCATGAAATAAACTACATGAAGGAATAGATCAGGCAAATACGAACACAACGATCGATTTCAAAAATGATCAGTAAATAAGGGAGAAAACGAAAAAGGGAGTCTTGAGACTTCCAAGAACAACAATGGCGAGAAAAATAAAATAAGAAGTTATAGTGAAACATACCATGTCTTTGACGGTGGGATACCTTGATTGTCGTTCTACTTCTTCGTGAGAGTTTCCAGAGTGCGAAGAAGAGTCAGAGATGATAATTTCTGGTTGAGTTTTGGTTTTCTTGGGAGCCATTGAAATGGTTTAGAAAGAAGGAAGGTTGAGGTTGAAGAAAATAACAGGAAATGAGAGAAGAGGGTTTAGAGCAGAAGTTAGAAAGGGAGTGAGAAAGTTTAGAGGAAAGAGAGAGAAGTAGAGAGAGAAGCGGTTTAAGTAGGGAAGGAGAAGTTAGGCGCACGATAGCTACGAAATGTCTAAGAAAAAGTGCAGTGGCGCAGGATAGCGATACCACGTGTCACAAAAGGGAACGCGCGTGCGCAGGCCTATGCGCGCGTGTGCGTGAAGTTCTAAGCCGGTCACTGTCAAGTCGACTTCCTCATAAATGGTGAGTCAGTGAAAGGACGGGCGCACGTTAGCAAGGTGACGTGGCCGAATGGGGAATGCGCGTGCGCAGTCTTTGCGTGCGCGTGTGTCAGCGAAAAGAGGCTGACGGCTGTCGCATCACCTTCCTCATTAAATGGTGAGCAGGCATACGAAAGCAGGCGCTGTCACAATCGCAGTTTGCATTGATGACACTGGGATATGCGCAAGGGTAAAAAGGTAATTTCCCAAGAAAATTAAAAAAAAATAAAAACGCGGGAAAAATATGAATTTACACAAGTACCCTTGTGACTCAGCGTTGACTTTTCAGTCAAGGACCTATGTGAAAAAAAATCTAATGAATAGAACACTTACCTGCGGTCCACGATGAATTGCGCATGGATAGTTATGCGCACCGCATTTATAGCGCAGAGATTCTGTAAATCTCAGAACTGTTGTTTCATGCGGTCCATGATGATTTGCGCGTGGATAGTCATGCGCAGCGCATTGATAGCGCAGAGATTCCATAAATCTCAGAACTGTTGTTTCATGCGCAGACAGTTGTTTGCGCAGGTGTTGCACAGGGCGCATGAAACTTAACCTATTTTGCACACTTATCAAGCAAATACATTAGTATCAATAAATCATTTGGACAAGTTAGCTAAGATAAAGCATACCCATTTTTCTTTTCAAGAGATCACTAGTTAATTCTTGAAGAGATGATATTAGATGTTTATGAGCTTGATAATAGTGCTTGGCAGGATTGAAAACTGCTATGGTGGACATATTATCGCAGAGTGGGATAATTCTCATCATGAATCCTATTGTCCACAGGTTGTTGCTTCATCCATAGGATTTGGCAGCAGCAGCTTTCACCAGCAATACATTCTGCTTCAGTAGTGGAGATGGACACAGCAGCTTGTCTCTTGCTTGCCCAAGCTAAGTCGATTTCCAAGGAAATGACCAGTTCCACTTGTGCTCTTCCTGTCAATTGTGCACGCTGCGTAGTCCGCATCTGAATAACCTACAATTTTAAAGTTTGAATCTTTGGTGTACCAAAGTCCAAGGTTAACAGAGCTAAAAATATATCTAATATTTGTGTGCTTTGGAAGAATTAGCGTGATAGTGCGCACATATCCAGTCAACATAATATCTTGGCCAGCTAGCAGAAGATAAAGAAGAGTTAGTCATACCTAGATATAGTCTGATCAACTTTACCTTTTAAGTCTGTTTAATTAGTTGCTTGTGGCCATTGGAGCGTCGTATGCTTTAGCATTCAAGTCCAAATTTCTTGATTGAGTTCCCAGTGTACTTGACTTGATTTGCGAAGATGCTATCATTCAATTGCTTGATTTGAAGCCCGAGGAAGAAAGTGAGTTCTCCCATCACGCTCATTTCAAACCAGCTTTTCTTTTGCTTTTCAAAGCGCTTACAAAGAGACTCATTAGTAGAACCAAATATAATATCATCGACAAAAATTTGAACAAGTAAAGAATGATCATTATACTTTGCAATAAAAAGAGTTGTATCGATTTTACCGCACTTGAAGCCTTTCTCTAGTAGGAATTTTGATAGGGTATCGTACCATGCTCTTGGAGCTTGCTTAAGACCATACAAAGCTTTCTTGCTTTGATTCTGTGATTCTTCCATTCCCATCCATCTTGTTTCCGAACACCCATTGAAGTGCTAAATAATTGTTGAGCTTTTCTTGCACTTCTTTCATAGCATCGATCCATCTTAAAACATGGAGCACTCTATCAATCTTCTTTGATTCGACATGAGAGATAAACGAATGTTACACCGCAAAGATTGATGCTCTCGATGTGCGAATCCCTATATTGTGATAATAGGAATACGAAGATCAATGGGAATTTTATTTATTTCAGCACCACGATCATCAAAGGTGATTTGCTGAAGTGGAGAAACATCATGCGCAGAAGGTGTTTGCGCATCAGGAGTTGCAACTTCAGGCGCAGCATTTATAGTATGCGCATGAGATGGACTGATTCTGAATCTGCTTGATCTATGTCCTGCGCAGGAATAGAATTACTGCGCACCTGTCTAAAAAGCTCAGCAGAGTCATCAGAATCATTGGGAGCCAAATGTGGCTCAAGGAGAGAATGCTTATCAAAAAGTAGCATGTACATATACTAAAATAACTAGAGATTTATCTTATTAAGATCATGAAAATCTTATAGAATGATTGGCATACCCAACGAGAATACCTTCATCTGCTTTGGCGTCGACTTTTACCTCAATAGTGTTGGTAGCCAACGAATTTTGAAGAAAGCAATGTTAGGCGCTTTCTCTCTCTCCATTGATCGTATGGAGTATAGAGGTAGGCTTTGTTGAAGAGGGATCTTTATTCTGAGTAAAACATGCACTGATGACAGCTTTTTCCCAGAAATACATTGGAAGCTTAGCTTTTGCTATCATTATTTTTCCAGTCTCTATCAACGTGCGATTCTTTCCACAACGCCATTTTGTTGAGGAACTCCAGCAGCAGAGAAATTGTGAAGAATACCATTTGTTGGTTCTTGTTGGTTCTCACAATATTAAGCGACGTCGTTGTTCATAAATTTTGTTCTATTGAAGGTCGAACTCTATTGATGTCTTCTATGTTTGGAGATTTAAGGAGAGCAGCCAGGATATCATAGAGATACCACAGGTTAGTCCAAAGCTTCACGGTAGTGAGCGGTTCAAACATATGATGTGAAGCGGATGTAAGCGTTTTGACATTGGAGCAATCTTGCTGGAGGAAAACTGCTCAGGTTGCTTACTAAGCTGGCATGGTGCTTATACCATTGCTAGCTGCTTTCAATTAGGTTCATTGCTACAAAAAAAGGATTAGTAAATAGAAATTATAGTGGTAAGATCGAATAGATTAGAAATTGGTCTTACGAGTCCTTGTGTGCAAAGTTAGTTCAGAAACGCCATTTTTGATGTAACATTGCGTTGAAGTGATATGGCATTCCAGACCTTTATCTCATAATTGTGATATGGAGAGCAGGTTGCTTTTGGCTTAATCTTTTATGATTAGTCCAAATCCAACTATGTGCCCTTTGTTGTTGTCACCATATATTACTGAGTGATCTCTTCCTTCGTGCGCACCTTTAAGAGTATTGACATCTCTAGTAGTGTCTAGAATCCACTGTCGATATCAACTGAACTTTGAGAGAGTGCAGTGAAGTAGATCTTTCCTGCTTGTTGAAATATTAACTTGCGCTCTACAGCAGAGTTATCTTTTAAGATCAGCATACTTTGAGAAATTCCTTGCGCGATTGCGGAGTTGGTGATGACGCAGCTTCTGTCAAGATGGCTCTGGCAGATAGGTGCTTGTCATTCTGTCTGCTTGGTGAAGGTGTCCCATTTCCACTAGAGTGATGGGATCTTTCTTTGATTGTCCTTGGCGCATGCTCAGGTTCCATTTCAGAAACAAATTTTGAATCAGTCAGCATTTGCCATTAAGCAGAGTAGTCCATCCTCAGAATTAGCATCGTTGTCTTCAGTGTCAAGTCTCCGAGTCTTTAGCTCCTTTTCTGCGCAGTTCTCCTCAGCAACCATTCTGCACTGCTTTGATGCTTTGTGCGCAGGGTTGCTTTTCCTTGTACTCAAGTTTTGAAGGAGGCATTGAAGTGTAATGTCCTGGTTTTCTGCAGTAAACCAAGTCATCTTTCTTTGAGTCTCTATGAAAGAGAATACGGATCTTTGCTTGAGGATCCACCAGGTTTGGAGAGCTTTCTGAATTTGATGAGGTTTGAGTAGGCGGAGGAATATGTGAAAAGTTAGCCATTGCCCTAGATTTGAAGCCATATTGAATCGGCACCCAAGCTGTTAAGCTTGAAAAACAGAAACATGTTTTATGAAGGTGTTAGCTCTGATACCACTTGTTGGTCCCTAAAGGGGCAACAAGGGTGTGAAAATCGCTAGAGGGGGGGGGGGCGTGAATAGCGTTTTAAAATTCTTTTCAAACTCTTTTGCAATTCAATGGCAGATGCGCACAGCTCTTATTTTGGCTAAGTATAGCGCGCAGCAAGAGTGTGAAATGCACAGCGGAAATTTAAAGCAGCTCTGCGCAGGGTATACTGCGCAGAGATAAAAACGCACGCGCTAAGTATGAGGCTAAAGAGTGGCGCAAAATGGGATTCTAAGGCAAAATGAGCAATAACAATTATAGCATCAAAGAGTGGCAATCTGAAAGATCAAACAAAGCAGTTCATAAAAAGTTAAGCAGGGAATATGCAATAAGTAATGAACACGCTATTTGGAGAGGTTCGATCGAAGAAAGATCTACATCCTCTACCAAGATGGTTAGTCTTGGATTTCTAATGGAGATCTTATTATATGAGAGAGTATTACAAATTACAACATTTGAGCTCAATACTAACTCAAGATCTATTATCTATAAAGAACAAATCCTAGACTAAACCGGTGTATCTCAAGAAGTTCAATCAAAATGATCAAAGCTTCAAGAGGTGTGTGTGTGACAGAAATTCTGGGCTCTATGAATATGAAAGATGAAGAGCACCAAGAATTCTGGTGATATAGGCTTTGTGATATGAGCAGGAGTTTTGAAGGTTTGAAGATCTTGAAGGCTGTTCTAAAGAATCTGGAAAAACTAAGCAGTAGTCTTCAGATCTTCATGGTTTCTCAGTGAAGCATGAAACTCGAGCTCTGAAGCATAATGGCCAACAAGAGGTGCTTGATCAAAGAAGATGATCAAGGGCCGATGAAAAGGGCTGAATTCGAAGGCAGCTTCAAAGGCAGCTTGGAAATGAAGATGAGCAGGCTATTTATAGCTGAGAGCTTGAATATAGCCGTTGGAGCTCAGAGCAAGGACAATGAGCTGGCACAACATGATTGGTGCGCAGGTGTCCTTTATAGCCGTTGGGGATCTGATCAAAGATGATGACCTGGCACAATATGATTGGTGCGCAGGTGATTTAGAGCCGTTGGAGACTGAGCATGAAGACCAAATTCAAAAGCTTCTTCTAGAAGGTTGACAGCTGTCTTCACTTGAGATATTATGTTTGAGCGCATCTCCACCGTTGGCTATGCTGAGTGTGCAGGATTTGTCGTTTGTGCACACCTCAGTTTTTTTAAAAAGCGTGCATCTTCTAAGCGTTTTCCAAACTTTCTAGAATGTGAGATCAGGAGATGAGGAACTTGACCAGGGTTGCGTCCGCGCACAAAAGGCATGCGCATTGCTGGCAGGCATGGATTCAGCGCATGAGCAGCATGCGCACCATGCTTGGTCACAAAAAGATCTCTTTGGAGTTTAGGAAATAAGATCTTAAAAACTGAGCAGGGTCAAGGGATGCGCAAGATATCTATGCGCAGTGGCGACCTGCGCAGAGAACATCCTGCGTAGTGAAACGAATCCTGCTTAGGAAATCTTCGATCTTAAAGCTTCAAGTCCTATAATCTAAGCCTATACTATAACAAGGACATAGCTAAAAATTGAAGTTATAAACTTCTTTACATGAGGTCCTAAAGTCCATAAAAATACTCATAGGTGATGGTATCAATCAATTCTAACAAATGTAGGAGGGTTAAGTGATAAGCATACCCAACAACAAGCTTCGACAACAATGGTATTCTTGGGAGGAATAAGGAAGGAAGCAATATCCTTATAACTTGCTTGTTTAGCCTTATGTGCTATTTGATGAGTGGATTATCCTCTCATATACTTGTTACTTGATGATACTTGAGATATGATTATTTGAGTATCTACTTGAATTGCATGATAACATGTCATGTAGTTGCATCTAATAGCTTACTGAGATTTATCTCACCCTTTATTTGTTTCCCCCAGGAAAGGAAGGATAGTGCGCAGTGAGGCTCGACATAGTTGGGAGCTTGCTTCGCAGGTCGTGATTTTTGGGGCTTGTGTCCTTTTACACTTGGTGAGGACGATGTATTATGGGTTTTGTAACTCCTTATTTTGGGGTAGACAGTCTTGTTCAGTTCTTGTTGTCACTAGACATCTGGTATAGTACTCTTAATGCCAGCTTATGTGCTAGGCATGTTTCCGCTGTGTATGTATTAAGTTTGGTTTTAAATTTTCTTGTCTAGAACTCGTGTTGTGAACTAGTATAGCTCCTTACTCTAGAGTATATATATATCCTGTCAATTTGTTAAACAGATGTCATTAAGTTTCTTGTTAAGTTTCTTGTTCCTCGTTAGGCACTTCCACCGGGTTCGAGGTTCTACTAGGGGATCCCGGGACCTGGGGGCGTGTCATAACCGCTTGAGATTACGTCTTACATTTTACATGATTAGTTCTACATGTTCACTTTACATCCCGACGACTGGACATCCTGAGTGAAACTAACTATCTCATCATGAAAGATTGAGATACTAAGTTAACAAGAGCACCTGTTTATATCAACATGTGTAGAATGGATAAAATCAGCTATATCTTACAACTTGAAGCCTTCAAGATGCTGAAAACAACTTGAAGCCTTTAGGATGCTAAAAACAACTTGAAGCTTCAACATGCTGACAACTTGAAGCCTTCAGGATGCTGAAAACAACTTGAAGCTTCAACTTGGACCAAGTCAAATCATGCAACTTGAATGAATTGTAGGTCTGTTATCGATCCTATTTTTTAGGAACCTCTACCGAATCATGGAGGACTCATGGACTAAGTCAAACACATGTGAATAAATTATCCAGCACATGACTAATTTGAAGACTCAAAGACCCAGTCAAAGGGTGACTCTCATCAACGGCAAAGAGATAGAGCCAAACTAACTCTCCGAGATTTAAGGGATTAGTGGCTAGTTTTTGGTTATTTCTTTAGTATAAATAGAAAACACGTCAATTGTAAACACACACAACACACTTTACACTCACGTCTCATACTCTCTTTCTCTCTGTATTCTCCAGTCATTCATTGTACCTCCATAAAAGCTTAATAAAATCCATCATTCGAGGTTTTATGCCGGCGAACAAGTTGTTCAAGGGCTTTCCTCGTTAAATCCTTTGTTCATACATCTTGAATTTCAAAGTTCTTTATTCCATTGTAACCTACTCCTTTATATTTATCCAATAGTCGAAAATTGGCCAAAACAACACCCATTTTGTAAAATTTGTGTGCCCTATTATTATTCCTCTCAAAAAGAGGCGGGCTTACTGTCATTCTCTTATTCCGACGATACCACACTGAAAACCTAAACGTAAATCGCTAAATTATTTGGAGGGAAAATGGGAAGCTCCAAGGACGACTCCGCTACCGACGGCGACAATTCAAGCGGCGATCGCCCGGAGCCCAACTCCAACATATTCTCCGACGGCGAGAAAGTCCTCGCTTATCACGGCCCTCGAATCTACGAAGCCAAGGCAAACTTCTCTCTCTCCGACACACACACGCACAAACAGAAATTCATTCAACACTCTCTTTTACACTTTTCTTTGTGCTTCTCTGTAAGTAATTTCAACTTCCGTTTTATACTTGCTGAGAGAAAATGGGAAAAAGGAAATGTAGAAGGTCAACTTCTTCGGTTTACCTGTACTCAATCGCCTGGTCTGAATTGAATTAAAGAAAATGGAGTATATTCAGTTGGAGTTTCCAAACATAAAATCCTTACTAAGTTTCTTTTTGGTTGATTGGTTTTGAGTTTAATTTTTCATTTGTCTTGGAAACCCAATTTTTGACATAGGGATATTTTCTATTGCGGATTTTGCTTTAACTTTTGACAAGTCTTCGACAATTTTTATGTGATATGGTTTCCTTATATTTCTCGGAGAACTATAAATGTTCATGTTCTCCTCATGTAACATGGTTGTTAACTCAAGTTGTGGTTTGTTTATCTCCTGGTGTAATTGATACCTATTTTTCATTCTTATGTGCAATGACTTTCGTGACCGGATTCAATATCTGTCTTCATTCCGAATTCTATTTATCTTTGACCTAGGAGGGTAGGCGCTATGCTTGTATATAGTACTGGGATTTCAGCTAAGCTTGTCTAGTTTTAGGTTCCATATGATGGTTGATAGGGAAGCAAGGTCTAGTACTACAAATTATTATCCAGCTTCACTTATGTTGAACTTCTTTGTCCTCTGACCATGCTTATATGCACTGTCATTTATTGTACTTCATGCATCTATATGATGCTGGACGCTATTTGCTCCAATGTTCAGAATCTAATCTGTTACTGGTCGCTCTTTCTTTTTGCCTGAAGGTCCAAAAAGCGGAAATTAGGAAGAATGAGTGGAAATACTTTGTTCATTATCTTGTAAGTTGATACTTGAAATGTTCTTTTTCTTATTTGTATAATGCAATTTATCTTTGGGCATTTTACCATGGTTGTGTGGGAGATAATGACATCCTCTAAATTTCGCAAAATTATAGTATCATTCTTTGATTTATACTGTTCCCCTGAGGCAATAAATGATATTTCCTTTGTATTTGACGTGCAGGGTTGGAATAAAAAGTGAGTATGCCTTCTGTTCGCTTCTTGCAGTGTATCGTTTAAAGAATCTTTTCAAGTTCAGATGATGCTTTAAAAGGGAAATTATGTAGTTAAGCTAACTTTGGTGATGCTCCTCTTTGTTTACTTGTGAACCCATTGATTTCCTTTGTACTGCATTGTATTATTACCCTATAATTTTGTCTGTACAATGTCTTTTGTCACCAATCAAATTTATTGCTGATTGCTGATGACAAAATGGTTTAACTTGTTGACACATGAATTTATTGCCCTTTGCATGAGATATATCTGGTTTGTAAATATATGTCAACCATCATATGGGCTAGTTTGTTTGTTAAATGTGACAAAGGAGCAACTAAGTGATACTGTAGTGGTATAATTAAGTTTTAAATGTTTTTTGTACTTCACTTTAAGTGAAGCTTAAGTTTGCATTGCAAGATAATGCCAATTTGTTGATTACTCTTATCCCATGCGATCGGAATTTTGTTTGGTTTATTAATTTCTATGTATAACTATAACTCATATGGGCTAGTTTGTTTGTTAAATGTGACAAAGGAGCAAACTAAGTGATGCTGCAGTGGTATAATTAAGTTTTAAATGAATTTTGTACTTAACTTTAAGTGAAGCTTAAGTTTGCATTGCAAGATAATGCCAATTTGTTGATTACTCTTTACCCACACGATCGGAATCTTGTTTTGTTTATTAATTTCTATGTATAACTATAACTCATGAGGAGACATTGATGCAGTCTCAGAGTCCAGAAAGGATTTTTCCCTATTTTCACTCTTTATAGCCAGTGTATTGAAGGTTTGATCATTTTACTTTCGCACTGTCCATAAATACTCTTAGATGTGTCTGACTTTTATTGAGCGAGTGCCACTAAAGTCCCTATTATAGTTAGGAAACAAGATTCTTGGAACCTTTATACTCCCTCCGTCCCACCTCACTTGAGTTGAGACCTAAGAGGTGGGCACAATAACTAAAGAAAAAGAATAAAATAAGGAAAATGTGTGGTAGAAAATGAAGAGAGAGAATGAGTGGGGTTAATAGTAGGTTGGTTGAATGAAGTGTGTGGTGGAAAATGAAGAGAGAGAATGAGTGAGTGGGGTAGATTGAATATAAAATTATAAAAGGATTACCATTGGGGTAGATTGAATATAAAATTATAAAAGGAGGATTACCATTTTGGGGAGTCTCAAGTGAAGTGGGACGGACCAAAATGGAAATAAGTCTCAAGTGAGGTGGGACGGAGGGAGTATACATTAAGTGTGCATTTAAGCAAGAATACTAACACGAGTTTAGACCAAAGCTGCTCTACTTTTAAGGTTGGTTATTCTTTTAATCAGTTTCCATAACTTAACTAATTTGGTTATTGAAGTTTTGGATGTTATGTTGATAACAGCTGGGATGAATGGGTTGGTGCTGACCGTCTGATGAAACACACTGAAGAGAATATCCTCAAGCAGCAGGCTCTTGACAAAAAGCAGGGTGTAGATAAGAATCCAAAATCAGGGCGCTCCGTGCAGACTAAGCCTAAAATCCTTAGTGGTATATCATATTTCTTTAATATAATTTAACATTTCTTGTGGGCTTCAAAACAGTCTTCTCACATTTGATTTGTTGAAGAACAAGTTTCATTATTTATGCATATATGTGTACACAGCTCAGAGAAAGTCGTCTGTTTGACTCTTGATTTGATCCTTGCTTTAAAGTTACCAAACTTCAAGATAATGCTCAACATGTTCCAATAAACTATGTTAATGGTATTTTTGTATTATATGAATTTGCAGAGGCAAAAGTGGAAAAAGAGGACGTGAAGAATAGTGGTAAGCATTTTGCTTGTATATAACTTTCGTCTTTTCTCTGGAACTTGACTATTTATTTTTCTTAATGATTGAGGATTTTCTTGTTCACTTATACAATTATTCTCTATTTTCGTTGCTCATTTGATAATTATGAAATTGAACAATAGAAATATATCTCAACTCCTCTTCATTCTTTTCTGTTGTGCTATGTTCAAGGATACTCAATATTCCGAAGATTATTATTTCCGTGTTTACTTTTGATTCTGTATATGGACTTTTAGTGCACACAAACTTTCTAACGTTTGTTATTTTACTTCATATTTTCTCTGTCAATTTTTTGGTATTTATTGTTTGTCACCTTTTCATTGATGGGTTCATACGTCGATTCATGTTAGGCGACCCAAATCATATTGGGACTTAGGCTTTGTTGTTGTTTTGTTTTCAAGTGGCTTAATTTAGACTACATGAAACATGTCCACTAAGGATAATTATTTTTCTTTTCTATTGATATGGTAGGGGCAAAAGGAAAAAGCGAAAGGGTGAATCAGGCCCTGAGGTATACTTCAATCTCTTGTCTTTTCTGCTGCTATAAGGGCGTTTTAGCAGCTCACAATGGACTGTTGCTATTTAAGAGAGCTTGTTGGTAGTTTATTCCAGCAGGGTTCAGTATATTTGTGAGGGGAATCACACTTTCTGTGGAATATTGGGGGTTGTGGTGTTGAGCAAACATACATTTGGAGGAAAATTTACTTAATAATGGTCGACTGGTCCAAACTCCAACATCGGACAAAGCTTGAAGTTCAAATGAGTTTATTGAACCACATGAGTGAATGTTTACTTTTTTTTATGGAATATCTTTATGAATGTGTTTTAGGTGATTCCATAGCCTTGAGGGTGATGATTCGAGTGCTAACCCTGCTAAGTTCTTAAGTTTCCTTGAGGGAGAACCGTTGACTGATGGGGAAAAAGCATTTTTCAACATCTTTAAAGTTCAAGGGAGACATCTAGAGTTGTGAAAATTATCATGGCATCATTACTCTTACCATTGAATTTCGGTATATGGTTCCTGTGACTACACTGAGCGTTGCTTTCCAAGAAGTAGACTGGCATTGTGCCTGATGGTTATTACTTATAATAGATACTTATTGAAGTGTCATTGAAAGGTATAGAGAGGTTAAGATGATCTGGGCAGGAATTTCATTGTCGGTTACACCCCTTTTCCTGGGATATATTTGTATATCAGAAAATACAGCTCTCGAGGTACAAGAAAACTTTTAGGTGCAGTACTATTGTGGAGACTGGATTTAAACCCGTTATAAGCCTGGCCTTTTTTCATGGTTTTCGTATTTTTTGTCTAATATTCCTAACTTTCCTCAATGGTAGAGTACTCAGCTATCAAGTGTGACGACGTTCCCTTTTATGGAAACTCCATCACAACAAGATGTTTAGAGTTCCTTTTATTTTTTCAACCATATCACGTTGATCTTCTATAATTTACATATGACAGGTTATTATTTCTTGGTTTTATGAATATATTTGTGGTTATCAGAAAATGACACAGAAGGTGATATATATCATTATATTGTCACGATCAAGGACGTAAAACTATGGGCTGAACCTTCCTGGTGTTGTTTTGGAAACTGTTGTTCCAGGACTACTGATTGAGTGAATAATGAACTCCAATGCTCAGTGTATATACTTCGATGGATTTAAGCTGGAAAAAGGTGATTCAAAAAATCATCACAGTTTTGGGAAGGGAAGCTCACCTTACCATGTTGGATGCACTAACATAAAAGTGTAACATTTATTTTCGGATGGAGAAAATTACTGAATACTTTTTCTTACGTTTTTTAATAGTAATCTCTGCTTTCTATCTTCTAAACGCAAACAGCAAAAAGATGCTTTTATTGATTTGCACTATTTTGGTACTTGTTGCAGTACTGTTGCCTCTAGAAATTTGAATTTTTCCATGCACATCCCCACTTATATATTCATAAATTTGTATTCCTACACCATCAAAGCTGATATTAATTTTCTTCTTTTTTTTTTTTCTAGAAGGATATTGTATCTGTAGAGAAACTTGTAAAGATTCAAATTCCTTCAACTTTAAAGAAGCAACTAGTTGATGATTGGGAATTCGTAATGCAGCAAGACAAGGTATTATTTTACTCTCTCTGTCCCAGAGTAAAAGTCCTACTCCTTTTTAGTACGCCCCACATTAAGAGTCTCATTCCTAAAATAGCAGATGATGGATACATCATGAATGGTGTTTTGGACAACTTTGTCCTCACAATGCTTGTCTAATTACACAAAAAAAAAAAAAAAAAAAAAAAAAAAAAAACTTACTAACTTACTTTTTTACCCATTTGCATTATGAATAGTGTTTTGGACAATTATATCCTCAACTCACTTGCAATGTTTATCCATTTTCTATTGTTTCCTTAATAAGCGTGCAAAATCAAAACAAGACTTACTCTGGGACGGAGGGAGTAACTTTTATAAAAAATCCCTCCAACTATGATCGTTTGACGAGTGAATAGGTTCACATCCGATTAATAATTTTTATAGGAACACACCAATATAATTGTACATATGACTCATTTTTTTTTAGTTTAGATAAACAATTTAATGCTATTCATTTTATATAAGTAGACATCTTATGCTGTAGTTTTTTGCTCGGGTCCTTGGGATAATAGTCCGTTCACATCCTTTTGCAACTCGATTTGAGCCTCCTTCGATTACCATTTTCTTATGTGATTTAGTCTTAAGCAAGTTATTCTAGTTTAGGGCTGGTACTGGAGATGTTGACTAATAGAGATCCTTTCCTTTCAGCTTGTTAAACTTCCGCGTTCCCCAACTGTTGATGATCTATTGGCAAAGTACCTGGATTACAGGGCAAAGAAGGAGGGCATGTAAGTTAACTAATTCACCTTCAAACTGGATACTCGTTTTCAAATTGTCACTGAGCTTAATACTACCTCCATCCAATCAAATTATAGTTTTGACTAGACATCCAAATTAAGTAAAGGGTTGAAATTTTACTAATTTCCTGGAATACGCCTCAAGTCATAGGTGCCAAGATTTGAATTCATTAGGCGGGAATGTTTGAAATGGGCACAAAATTTCTAATGAAGGTTAATGTAGTCAATCTGTTAAAAAAAATTCCTTAAAAGGAGATGTTACTTTTCGATGTGGACAGTCCAAAAAGGAATTGCCACCTTTCTTTTGGAATGTTTGGTGTATGGTGTTTCAATGTACACCCAACTAAGTGCTTGAGTGTTTCAACAATGTACACCCAACAAAGTCAATTGGTACTATCCTCTTATGTGCTTGGAGGCCAAACCCAAAAGAACTTCAATTGTTTGAGGCTTCTCCAGGTTCTGAAAAATATGCTTAATTGTATTCTTTAATAAAACATTTTTTAGTTCTAAATTTTCTCCAAACATCTAGGCTTTTTTGTTTTAACTCATGAATGTGTGAGACTGATTTATTTTTCTCAAGTTCAGATTTTGTGGAGTAGAGTTTAAAATATATACGTGTGAGCTCTTTTTAAAATAATTGTATTCCATTTGACAATTTTCAGCTTCAAATAAATGTATCCCTATTTCAAATTTATTACTCCCTCCGTCCCAGAGTATATGTCCACCCTCCCATTTACACGGAGATTAAGAAATGGTGGATGTGATGTAAGTGTTGTGAGTATAAAAGTAAAGTAGGAGAGCGAATGAGTGGGAGGGAATAGTAAGTTGATTGGTGTTGTGAGTGTAAAAGTAAGTAGGAGAGAGAATGAGTGGGAGGAATAGTAAAGATTCTTTGCCATTTAAGGGAAGTGGACATATACTCTGGGACGGACTAAAAAGGAAAGGTGGACATATACTATGGGACGGAGGGAGTATCAGATAAAGCTACATATGGATATACTCCCTCTGTCCCACCTCATTTGAGACTTATTTCCATTTTAGTCCGTCTCACTTCACTTGAGACTCCCCAAAATAGTAATCTTTTTATAATTTTATTTTCAATCTACCACACCCACTCATTCTCTCCTCTTTATTTTCCACCACACAATTCATTCAAACCAACCTACTATTAACACACTTATTCTCTCTCTTCATTTTCTACCACACATTTTCCGTATTTTATTCTTTTCCTTAGTTATTGTGCCCACCTCTTAGGTCTCAAATAAGTGGGACGGAGGGAGTATTATTAAGAGTGTCTATATTTTATTTAACATGGGTCTAAAAACAGAATATTTTTACACAGCATATTTAGCTTGATATGCATGGAGTTAATTTGCACATTGAGAGTGTTTTAATATCTTATTCTCAATCAGCTCTACACAATGACAATATCTTATGACAGCTACTAAGTTGCTTTTAGACAGCTTAACAGGCAATATATTTAATTTCAGCCACCATCCATAACCAATCAGCTATCAGCCATAAATTATGAGGCATTAGATACACTCCAAATTGTTTATTTATCCAATCTGTTCACTAACTTATTCAAAGTATTTCAATGTATGCACATTGAGACCAGATTGCTCACGATGTTAACAAGGAAGGCCGTATAGCACACTATTTTAATGCTTATTTGGTATTGTAGGAGGAAGGTCTTCATGGGGAATTACGATTTTCCGGGTAAATATTGGCGTTACACAAACCATCAAAGAGTGATGGAGAGGAGCAAGGATAAGAACTTGGAGGGTTAGGAAGAGACTAGATATTGCTGGATACTGGTCTCTTTATTGAGAGAGAACTCATAATGTGGTAAAATGGGATGATCCTTGCAAATGAATTCCTTTGGGGGTATTTATAGGCATGCGAAGGATTAAGCCCATGGGAGGGATGCAGGCACTATATAGTCACACCATCCTACTCAGCGATCCCAAATTGTGATTTCCCCCATCAATGTCTAATCGTGGGAAGTACTTAGCGGATAACAAACCGCACATTGTGAAAAGATTTCATCCGTATGAAAGAGGTGTCGCCGGGATAGGGAAGCATTTGCGGGTAAGAGGTGCATTCTCAGTAAAGAGCACGCTTCCATGAGAAAAAGATGTATGGGAAAAGGAGCGACATGTGCTGGACACATGTGCGCTACATTTGTGGCACATGTGTATATCACGTATTAGTCCCCCTACGCGGGAAATTTCCCTTGGAAGTTTCGCGGGCAAACCTTTAATATATTTTGCTTTCTAATGTGAAGTGACAAGACAAAACAACATTAGTACATTAGTTGCGCCGCACGTATTCCTAGATAGATGTAGTAGTAACCATGTAGGCTTAATGTGGGGTGTAACATGTCCCATATGTAGCGGACAACGTCCCACACGTGTCGCCTTTTTCTCATGCATCTCTTTCCTGCAGATGAACTCTTTTTCCCAGTTTTCTTTTGTCATCTGCTAACTTCCAATGATGGACAAGATTGGGGAAGTCTTCTTTCCACATTTTGAGATCGCCCGAGGAGGTAAGAGGCTGGAGTAGCGAAGTTCACACGTGACTCAGCAGGGTTTACCCGTGGCCTAGTTGTATTTAAAAGGGAGAATTGCGGGATGATCCCCACACTATGGAGTGCATGTGCCCCTCACACGGGCTTACTCCTTCTCATGCCTATAAATACCCCAAATGTATTCATTTTCAACAATTATCCACCTTTAGTCCTTATCCACACTATGAGCTCTCTCTCTCTCTCGCTCGCTAAAGAGACCTATTGTCTCTTCCTAACCCTCCTAGTTCCTATTCCCGCTCCTCTCCGTCGCCCTTCAGTGGTCTGTGTAAACTGTAACGTCAATATTTACCCAGAAAACCCTAAGTCCCCCACGAGGACATTTTGATCCTACAGGTATCTAAATACAATCCTGACAGTATCTCAGAAAACGAATTCTTGGAAATCATATGAAGAGGCAAAGGAAAAGTAACTGATATTGCTTTATGCAGAACAATCAAATATACTAATAATCAAGCATAATTTTTAGAATGGGCAGAAAAGGCATAAGGAAGAATATCAAAGGATAAATAATGGGCGAATGACTGCAAAGGAAAAGACAACATGCATGGCCGTGACCAAGATTTGAGAGCTTTGTAGTGGGTGCGGCAATTGGAGAATGGAAACTATGGATTGAGAAATCTTAATCTTTCCTGAGAATTAGCAGGGGATATGCTGGCAGAATTCCAAGATTTGGGGTTGACTACGTGTACCCCGTTAAAACATGTAAATGCATGGGCAAATATGGGTGATTCAGTTTCAATCCATTTGTCCAATGTGTCAGTTAATCTGATGGTTGAGTTACGTGGCCTAACAAGTCATGAATCAGAATTTACAAGTGAAGTATTTAATACTCCCTCTGTCCCGGAAAGTTTGTCCCATTTTGACTTTTTATGGTCAACATAAATGAACTTTGACCAAACATTGATGTCGATCTAATCGTTTTAGTGAAATTCTAAAAAATGTAATTGACAAATCATTAGTGATTTTTGTATAACAATTTTTAAAATTTCATTGTGATCATTAGATTGACACCAATGCTTGGTCAAAGTTTGTGTTGACCGTAAAAGTCAAAATGTGACAAACTTTCCCGGACAGAGGGAGTAGTATAAACCTTAGAATCGTAGTGGCGGAGCAAGTCAATGGCATATTTAGTTAGTTTGGCCTCCTTTCGTTATATATATATATATATATATATATATATATATATATATATATATATATATTTGTATATTTACCACCTTTAACCTAAGAAGAGGGATTTTTTTTTCCCTTGACAATTAGTACTTATTATTTATTACCCTTCGATTTGCAAAAAGGTCCTCCTATTATATTTTACCCTTATTTGAACATTTCTGGCTTTGCACTGAGCCCGGGTGACTTGAATCGTTGGTAGGTGGGGAGTTATGTTGTGTAACACCTTTCCTGAACATGGACTTGATTGTGCATCTTTCTCTTTGGTCTAGAGGTGAAGGCGCTGTTTCTTGAAGCATTCTCATGTTTCTGTATGGTGAATGCATTATTGACTAAATGTGTGATTGTGTTCGTATATACATCTTGAGTGTTTGTCTTTTTGTTAGTTATGATGGGTTATGTGGTTGGCATGGGATATGACACCTACTGTTGTTGTGTCCTAGGTTGAGCGGGTCATATATTGGAAGTTGGCCACTTTATTGCTGTCAGTCATGATTTGCCAATGTAGTATGCTCGGTTTTTCTTCCACATTTGTGTGTATGACCTATGTTTGAGATGCTACAGGCGCTATTTGCAGCTTGTGGTGATTACCAGATTGTTAGCTCCTACTTCCATTGCCCAAGTTTTATGTTTCACTCTCTGACTTTCATATGTAGAATACTTGATTGGCCAGTTCAAGATTGGCATATGGAGTATAACTGTGCTTCAATGTTTGTCGTTATCTTTTGCAAGGTTCGGCATATCACTGCTAAGGATTTTATGAGAAAATAGTGTAAAGAGTTACCTGGCTGTCCGTTGTGCTTGAAGGGCCATGTGATATCATGTCATACAGTCATAGTGTTGTGTTCTTTCAATGCAAATTATTATGATTAGGTTGTATCTGCAAAATATTTTCTCAATTGAATGTTATCATTCATGATAACGTGACAAAGTTTTACATGTGTGTTTGTGACTTATGTTTGAGATGGTACATGGGCTATATTTTTAATATATATTCCATTTTAAATTTTTATTATTTTCTTTGCTCTTTTTACTTCTTTCCTTTTCTTACTATTCATTTTCCCCTATATATTTTCTTTATTATTATTATTATTATTATTATTATTACTACCTCTGTCCCTAAATGAGTGTCCAAATTTCATTTTAAAGGACATCTTAAATCTCATCTATTTGTACAATTTGGTGGCAAAGATTCATATATAATCTTGTAATCTACTTTCCAAACATTTAGTTTTGCACGTATAAAGAACCGGTGAAAATTTTTCGAAAAAAAACATTTAGGGACAAAGTTATGATCGAATGGACACTCATTTTGGGACAAAAATTTTTCTAATTGGACACTCATTTAGGATAGAGGGAGTATTATTATTATTATTATTATTATTATTATTATTATTATTATTATTATTATTTATTATTATTATTATTATTATTATTATTATTATTATTATTATTATTATTATTATTATTATTATTATTATTATTATTATTATTATTATTATTATTATTATTATTATTATTATTATTATTATTATTATTATTATTATTATTATTATTATTATTATTATTATTATTATTATTATTATTATTATTATTATTATTATTATTATTATTATTATTATTATTATTATATATTATTATTATTATTATTATTATTATTATTATTATTATTATTATGATTATTATTATTATTATTATTATTATTATTATTATTATTATTATTATTATTATTATTATTATTTATTATTATTATTATTATTATTATTATTATTATTATTATTATTATTATTATTTATATTATTATTATTATTATTATTATTATTATTATTATTATTATTATTATTATTATTATTATTATTATTATTATTATTATTATATTATTATTATTATTATTATTATTATTATTATTATTATTATTATTTCTCATCTTTTCCTTTTCCAAATTTTATTCCCACCTATTTCTTCTTTTAACTTGCCTTTTTTTTTTTCTCAGATCTTTTATTTCACGATTACATATGAGTATTCATGTTAGCCGACCCCAAATCATTTTGGGACTAGTGCTTTGTTGTTGTTGAAGTCCCTGGTATCAGTTCAGAGTCCTTGATCATCATTTAATTGTTTATGACAGGGTGTGGATGCTTTATTATGTAAAGCTAGTGGCCAAGTGGCAGCTACAGGCAGAAAGTTATTTTCCCTGTACTTAACCCTAGAACCATAGGAAGCTTTAGGAAAGTGGTTTTTGTTCAGCTGGTGCTATATCTCTGTTGATTGCGCAGTAAGTCACTTTGTCTTTGAGAGCGTAGTCCGAATGCTGAATTCAATAGCTGTCGCTTGTCTCATCCCATAAAAAGCACATTAATAGGCAGCTACTAATCTTTTGTGGAATGGAATTCATCCCTTCCTTTCAGCAGGTTCTCTGTGGATATGTGAATTCTCTTTTCAGTATGTTTTCATGGATCTCTAGAGTACTTTATAAGCTTTAAATGAGTGTTGCATTTACGTTTTCTGTGATGTTGTGGATTCAGGATGACAGATCCAGTAGATGAGATTCTAAACGGGCTGCGTTGTTACTTTGATAAAGCACTACCAGTTATTCTTTTATACAAAAAGGAGCGCCAGCAATATCTTGATGCTGTTACTGATAATGTATCCCCATCATGCATATATGGTGCTGAGCATCTGTTGCGCCTCTTTGGTATGCTCTATTTTTTGGCGTACTCTGCTCTTCATCATCTTTGTGATCTCACTAAGATCAATCTTATTTAATCATGAAAGACTTGAGATCTTATGACTACCTGTTATATCAATGGGAGAGCTTAGTATTTTTTTAGAGGTTCTGCTGGTTAGTGTTGCACATCTTTTCTCCTCTTCACATTCTTTGTTTTTAATCCCAAACAAGTTCATTATTGCAAATGGCAAATGGGCAATGACGATTGAAATCTACTTTTTCTTATGTTGTTTCCTTTGGCTTGGGAACTGTGGAACATGATTATTTATACCTTCTAGTGAACTGAACTATCTTTTGGAAAAATATTTACTGTCATCTATTAATTGGTTTTATGCTGACGGTCAAAGAATGTTCTGTGGTTAATACTGTTCTTGCATGTGCAGTTAAGTTGCCTGAGTTATTGGCATATGTCAACATAGAAGAAGATACTCTCGTCCGCTTGCAGCAGAAACTACTTGACTTTCTCAAGTATTAGCTCTATTATTATACCATGTCATCCTTTTTCAGTGATCACTATTATAATCGTCTTTATTTGCTGAATATTAATCCATCTATACATTTGTTTTCAAGATTATATTTGTAAGAAGCGGCCAATTTCTATTATTGGCCAAATTTAACCATCCTTTTGTCTCCCCATGTTTATGTAGGTTTTTGCAGAAGAATCAGGGAACTTTTTTCCTATCTGCTTATGATGGATCAAAAGTATCTGAAGGAAGCAAGGAAAGAAAAGATGACTGAGTTTGCCAGTTATGGCTTCCCTATAACACTGCATTCTCTATAACAATGGACAAGAAGAGTTTTCATCAGCCGTGATTGCTTGCGAGACCTGTAATGTCCGTCGATGTGATCATTAGCTACCAAAATATTTAGGCACTCTGATACTTTCGTGGATTCAGCAATAGATACAACCCATTTGTCGGTCTGATTGTAACAGTGTTTCATATATTTTTTTCCTACTCTTAGGGGGTTTTCAACAGAAAGTGACTTTTATTTCCGGTCCTTTGTACAATGAATATTATACTTGGTAAAATAGACAAGTCTTGTAAAATTAGTATTCATCATTGATAAGATTCCAAAAGTTGTACTTCCAACCTTCTAAACTGACGCTTCAAGCTGGTATCAATAAGATATCAGGTTTTACTTAAACCATCTGTTGTTCTTACAACTCTTATTTGTGTCAGTTGTGATCTCCCTTTTGATGTTGCGAGCACTTGATGCATGGTATGTTATTCCTTCATTTCTTTCTTTCTTGCGCTATTAGATTTCTTTCTTTCTTGGTTTCTTTTTTCCATATTGAACTTGACTTGTAATTTTCAGTTTCTGGATCGTGTATGCTGCAGAAACCGAACTTTAATTACAAGTCCACAGTCGAGTTCGTCGTTGGGCTGTCTACTACATTTGGAAGTATAACTCTCTGCAAGAGAGTTCCACAGGTATGCTGTACGTCCAGTATGAGACTCTCTATTATACACACATGCAAGTGGGCACGGGTAACACCAGTGTACTTGATCAATAATGAGGGTGTTGAAATTTTGAATGTATATTTTAAATATTATGCCTTAATAGAGTTGAGGGGAGGGGTCAGTGATTTGGAAAAAAAAAAAAAAAAAAGAAGGGCGGTCAATGTTAAAGATCAGCTCTTTATGTACTTACTAATATCTCCAATTTCCTTTTTGGCTTGTTCTAAAATTTGCTGACACTTGAATATGTATTTCAAAATGTTGAAAAACTTTTCTGAGGTGTTTCTTGAAGAGTTCATGATACAGAAGCTATATCTGAGAAGTAGGATTTATTGACCTGCTGGTTTACTGTTTCTCAAGCTTATGTAACCGGTACTTCTGTGATGCTCGGACCCTTCAGTTTTGCCAAATTACCCGTGTCGACAGGACATGGGTGTGGCTGTTTTACACTACATTTGGTGTAAAATTTTACAAGTTTGGAGGATCCAATCCAACACTCGAATCCGTAGCCACGTCAGACACTCCCATTATAGCCTGTTTTCATCCATAAGATGCTTTCTTTTCATCTGTTTGTGATTCAACACTCATTTTTCAAGGAGTTGGCAAGTAAAGATACTCCTATATTTCTCCTTGGCTCGGCTACAACATTTACTTGAACCGAAATCGCATCACTACAGAAATATCCAACCATTTTTGTGTCCGACTAAGCAGTCCATGTCAAAATAGAGTACGTTTAATCTAGCATCTACTAGATGCCACTATTTGCAATGCTTCTATTCCTCTTTGATATAGTATGTTATAGTAGAATTATTTTATTGTGGCCTGTGGCGGCTCTTCAGTTGTTCGTGCGTGCAGGAAGGTGGTGAACAATGAGGACGAGCGGATGTGAGCAAGCTGTTGGCGGACCAGTAATTTCTTTCATCGCTCCTTGCTTCACATATAATGTTTTATCATGATTTTCTGACTCAATCTGAAAATATTTTCCATGGTTTTTATGTCATTTGGGTTATGGTTTCATCATCTTGCTATTTTTGGTATCAAAAGAGAAGGAAAATAAAACATACTCTATAGAAAAAGGAAGATTAAATTTTGAATTAATTGATGTAAATTAAATGGATAAGGGATTAGAGATGTTGAAAGCTAAATTGTCAAAGTAGCAGTATTTCTTTCTATTAGTGAGTTGAGAAGTAGATGTCAGGCAGTTGTGTATGACTGACAATGGAGGTCATTTGTTAATGTGATTTCTGGTTTTTCTAATACTTAAACTAAATGCAGTACTAATACAAATTGAATCACACAATCCATGTTTCTTCTTAACTACCCAACAACAACCACCACGTTTCTGAAGACCATAACTAACGTTTTTGCTCATCCCACCCCAATATCATAATGTTTGATTACCCGTTTTCAATTTAGTTACTCTTTCCATTACAAAATTTCGTTTTTGATTTTGATTTGTTACTTACTATACTACTCCATTTGAATGATTTCAAGCTGATAATTTTTTTTTTTTAAAATAAAATTATCCTTTTGAAAACAAATAAAAAAAAAATGAATATGTTGAAAGATACTCTCTCCGTTTCAAAACAAACTTCTCATTTTGTCATATGTCATTAGAAACTTCCGCTTACCCGAAAAAGAAAAAGATTCCATTTACTCTCTTTTTACCACTTAGACCATATACAATGCTTTCAACAAAAAAACCCATTCAACACCCACTTTATTACTCCACATCAGCTTCTCTCTCTTCCAACTCATCCATTCAACACTCATTCAACCAAACACCCTACAATAGTTTGTTTAATCCCCCATTCAACACTTTTCCCACTCATCATCCTATACCCCACCACTTAAATTTTATTTTTTATTTTTTATTTTTATGATTAGTGTTGAAATAGTTATTATTGGGATCCATTTCAAGAAAAAAGATGGGTTTTTTTTGTGTCGGAATACAATAAAACTTATGTCAATTTAAAGAGAAAAAAAAAAAATAGGAATTTTGGTGTAAAAAAAAAAAAAAAAAAAACAAAACTCAAATAATTGGGATAAAAAAAAACTCGTCCGCCAATCAGATGGCGACAAGTGTCAATTCGGCGCAGACGCGCCCTTGTCTGCGCGTGAAGTACACGCGCCTCTCTGGCCCAATTGGGACCCATCTCTTTCCCATTCAAAATTTTTTCAAAAAAACACACTCTTCCCATTCACACACCATTGCACCAATTTTTAATGAGCCATTCACTCTTGCCCATTGTGGATGGTCTTACGCACCTTACATTTTTCAACACTTTTCCTTACTTGTCGTTACTAAAATTATACTACCTCTGTCCCTAAATGAGTGTCCAAATTTCATTTTAAGGGAAACTGAAAATCTCAACTTTTTGAACAATTTGGTAACAACGATTATTCATATATAATCTTGTAATCTCCTTTCCAAACCTTTAGTTTGCACGTATAAAGAAACCAGTGAAATTTTTTTCGAAAAAAAACATTCAGGGAGAAAGTTATGTTTAAAAAAAAACACTCATTTAAGGACAAAGATTTCTTAAAAATGGACACTCATTTAGGGACATAGGGAGTATAAAAAGTTTGTTTTAGTAAGGAGCGAGTATTAATGATGAAACTGCATGCCAATTCACAATAACATGCTTATTTCAGTTGCACAAACAGGAAGCAGGAACAAAGTAAGAGGAGTAGTAGTAGTTAAAGAAGAGACAAAAGTAGTGAGAAAAAGGTATGAGTGGGAAAGTTAGATATTTTTGTAAGTATTAGCTGTCCAAAAAAAAAGAGATGATGGATTGGAATTGGACTATGTACCTGTAGTCCTTTTTCGTACACTTAGAGAATTCACACACATTTCACAAGAAAGCCAAAGGCCGATTAGTCACACTCTAGTCTTGCTTTCCCTCCTTCCAATTCAGTTAGTTTTCATTTTTGGGGTCTGTTTTATTTTTGGTCTTTAAATATGGCAAAGTTGGACTGGACTTAACCAAAATTAATTATACACATTTGTCGGTCAATAATCAGTGAACAAAATAAAAGATTAAACTTGGATTAAATTTAAAAGGATTTTCTTTCTTTCTTTGTTTTTCCTTTTTTCTCCTACCCCAATTCTGCACTTGAGAGATTTCCGCTCTCTCCCCTAAACGCTAATTTCTCACATTTGTACATTTTTCACTAAAATTATTACACATTTCAAACTCATCCTCAAACAGAACCAGAACCAGAACCAGAACCGGATTGGATCCATAAAAACAAAGATTGTTTCTTTTTACTCCTCCCTCCGTCACCACCAGGATCATTCATTCATTCCATTCACCTGCCGGTCCGTTTTCGCTTCTTTTTTGGGATCAAACTATCAACAAATTATTAATAACAATTAAAATTTAATCGATCTTGCTGATTCCGATGCGCTTAACCGCCGCGTTCCTGAATCCTTCCCCATCATTTGCCTGTTGAATACACATCCCAATCCCATTGCTGTTACTGTTATTGTTATTTTGTTCTGTCATGTAATCCCTCACCTCCTTCCTAATCATCTCTTGCATTACTGACAAAAACTCTGAGCTGAACGGCATAAATGGCTTCTCCACCGCCGGACGACACTGCTGCTGCTGGATTGCCATAGCAATGGTAGCTGATAAAAGCTCGGCTCTAGGTAGATTCTGCTGCTGATTGAATGACACCTGTTGATTTGTTTGATTACACAACAGCTGTTGCGTTTGCGGATTGATCGGAAACTGCTGGGTAATCGCCATCGGAGTTGCGGCCGTCGGTGGCACCACCAGGGTAATCGACGGCGGCAGGGACTGTATCAAATTTGATACCGGGCTAGGTTCCGGCACCCGAGGCGTAACCTCGCCGGAATCCACTCCAGGGAGCGATAAACTTAGTGAAGTCGGAGGATCGTTGGGGACCGCCGTCGTTTCCACTTGCGGAGCAGCAACGATCCCACCCGTTCGCGCAACGGGTCGGAACACATGAGACGAAGACATAACCGGATGACTCGAATCGCTACCATCGGATCCGGTAGGACTTCCCGGACTCAAATAAAGATCCGAACCCAAACCAGCAGACCCAGCACTAGCCGAACGTTTATGCATCGGCTGTTGATGCGTAAACTCATCAAACTCTTGATTAGTCATGGAAGAGCACTTCCGCTTGAGAGTAGAGTTCCAATGGTTCTTAATAGCGTTATCAGTCCGACCCGATAAAAGGCGGGCGATGGTAGCCCACTTGTTACCGAACCGGGCATGAGCCCGAAGAATCTTCTCGTCTTCTTCAGGAGAGAAAGCGCGGTGCTCGACCTGAGGAGAGAGCTGATTACACCAACGTAAACGGCAGGACTTACCGGATCGGCCGGGTATGGATTTGCTGATGAGGGACCAGTTTCGGGGGCCGTGTTTATCAACGAGGTGTTGGAGAGATTCGTCTTCTTCGGGGCTCCATGGACCTTTGATACGATCCATATCTCTCTTTGAATTACTACTACTGGCCATGGAGTTTTGAGGGGGAGTGATTTTGAGAATGAGAGAGATGGGGTTGAGAAAGAAGGAACAGGGGAGAAGGGAAAGAATATAAAGGGGGTTGGAGGGAGGGAGAGATAGGGATGACCGGTTGGACCGGTGGGGGGCACCGCTTAAGGGAAAAGCGGTTGAGCTTGGGTGGGTTTTGGGATACAGCTGGATAACGGACACGCGTCACATCATACCCTTGCACTGATTTACATATACACGCGTTACTTTGTACTCCGTCTGTCCCTAAATGAGTGTCTTTTTTGAACATAACTTTCTCTCCTAAAACGTTTTTTTTCGAAATTTTTTTCACCGGTTTCTTTATACGTGCAAAACTAAAGGTTTGGAAAGGAGATTACAAGATTATATATGAATCGTTGTTACCAAATTGTTCAAAAAAGTTGAGATTTTCAGTGTCCCTTAAAAATGGAATTTGGACACTCATTTAGGAACAGATGAAGTATATTTTAATGAGTCGTTCTTGAGAAAAACGCGTTTTACACTAATATTAGTGTAAAACGTGTTTTCCACAAAGAATGGTTCTTGGGCAGGCACTTTTCAATATTTTAGGAGGCACTTTCCAATATTTTTACAGCAGACACTTTTTTTTGGGACTTTCACAGCAGACACTTTTTTACCTTAGAGAAGACATTTTTTTTAGCACTTGAAAAAAAAAAAAAAAACCCAGCAGGCATGTTTTAAAACTCAAGCAGGCAATTTTTTTGGCACTTAAAAAAAAAACCAAGCAGGCATGTTTTAAAACTCAAGCAGACACTTTTTTACATTCGAGAAGGCACTTTTTTTGCACTTGAAAAAAAAAAAACACAAGCAGGCATGTTTTAAAACTCAAGCTGACATTTTTTTACCTTAGAGAAGGCACTTTTTTTTGTACTTGAAAAAAAAAAAAAAAAAAACCCAGCAGGTATGTCAAACATGTGCCTGCTCTAGTGTTAAAATATGCCTGCTGTAATATTGAAAAATGTCTCCTACAATTTCGAAAAGTGCCTGGTGAGTTTTCATAAGTTCCAGTTATTTACATCAATGTCACCGCCCCTATTCACAGCGTTCTCCGCTTTTTGCGCAAGCTAATATTTACAAGTTTGTCACCGCCTTAAAAATACGTTTTACACTAAGTTAGTGTAAAACAGGTTTTTCCCAAGATTTTTTGTATTTTAATTTATACTCCATCTATCTCGAAATAAATGTTTTATTTTTTATTTGTCCTATAATAAATATTCCTTCCGTTTTATGTTATTTGAGACCAAAAATTTTGACACACAAATTAAAGAAAAGAGAGAGAAATGGTGGGAGGAGGTATTTGTGAGTATGAAAAATTAAATAAGAAAGACAATGAGTGGGAGGAATAGTAAGTTGATTGGTGTTGTAAGTGTAAAAGTAAAGTAGGAAAGAGAATGAGTGGGAAGAATAGTAAAAATTCTTTACCATTTTGGACAGTCACAAGTGATGTGGAACGGACGAAAAAGAAAATAAGTCTCAAGCAAGGTTCTAAAAAGCGCTAGGCGGCCGCTAGGCGCCGCAGCTGGGCCTAGCGCCTAGGCGGGGCCTAGACGAGATCTAGGCGGGGCAGAGAATTTAAACATAACTATAATATCCTAGGCGGAACCTAGGCGTTTCATCAACGCCTAGCGCTTAAGCGGAGCCTAGGCGGCTTAGACGGACGTCTTTAGAACACTGGCTCAAGTGACATAAAACGGAGGGAGTATCGTATTACAAAAATACTCATTCTGTTTTATGTCACTTGATATTTATTTCTTTTTCCATCCGTTCCACGTGACTAGAGACTGCTCAATATGGTAAATAATTTTTCTTATTCCTCCTGCTCATTCTCTCTCCTATTTAATTTTTCATACTCACAAACACATCCTCCCACTATTTCTCTCTCCTACCTTTCCTTAATTTGTGTGCCAAAATTTTTGGTCTCAAGTGACATGAAACGGAGAGAGTAGGTATTAAGTTTGGTGATTTTCCTATATTTCTCATTCTAATAGGCACAAGCATTGCAATGCTATAATAGGTATTACTCAACCCATATAAATAGATTGAGACAATCAAGAAACATAACTAAAAACTTAGAAATATTTACTTGTCAACTATAACATTCATTCCGGGACAGAGGTAATAAGATTTTATTAAAAAGATTAGCTTTCATCCCAAGCCAAAATCTTATAAAAAAATGCGTTTTTTCTTTAATAATTGAAAAAAAGGGTATTGGCTCATCAGTCAGTTTCTTCGTATCCCTCCTCCTTTTTCACTGTATTCGACGACAACAACACAACCATCGACGTCCAATCTTCCCTGAATTCAACAAAACACACATAACAAATTGAACGACATAAACCGACTTGGGTAAATGGGTCCCATATGCTCTGGGCCCGTACACCTAAAAGGCCTATACCGAGAAGCCATTCACCAGACGACTAGGCTTTTAGGCCGACATCAATAAAGCCGATCAGGCAGACCTTGCCTAGAACGAGTTACTAGTAGCCCAATCCCTAACCGGCCTCAATGACGAGCCGAGTTAGATGACGGGCCGACATACATCAGAAGCCTCCCATTATCGTCGGGAGTCCACTGACAAGAGTCATAACACAACTCTAACAGTGAGGATCCTTATCTAAACAAGGATATCTTTTCTACAAGATAACTGGGATATTACTCATCCTTATCAGGAGTCTATCTCCAAGGAATACGAGTCCCACATTAACACGGGCTCCCTGGCTTTCTTAACAAGTCAGGACTCTTACACCCATACCTATATAAACAGGTCCTCTACACGGGAAACGGGTAATGAACTTTTAGACTCTCTACTAGTCAATTGATTCTACACTCATATTTACTACCCAAATACTTATTCTCACGCCGGAGGGCCTTCGCCGGTGGAGCCCCGGCGTAGTTTACGTTTGTTCTTTGTGCGCAGGTCTGACAGGAGGGTTCTCATTGCTGGATTTATCCGAACCACTAGACGAAGGGCTGATCCGACACGTTTTTGGCAGCATCAGTTTGGTTCCATTGCCGGGAAACGTTCGTTTGGAGAACCTTTTTGTTCGGAAAAACCACAAATTTCCTCATGTCTGAAGTTTGCGCCGACGGTCGAGAAGCTAGCGTTACCCCAGACGCTACTCTCAATCCGCCACCGCCTCTTAACGGGGCAAATAACAATGTCCAGAATCAAGGTCTCCCCCCTCCGCCTCAGGGGGGCGGAATGCATACCCGATCACGAGGGCCACCACCTGAGGTGGTTAATCAATATGGGCGACAGAGACGGACGCCTTATCGCCCTCAACCTTCCGAAGCTGGTCCTTCCAGGCCTCCACCTATTGATAGAAGGACGCTATTACACCAAAATATTTCAACCCTTCAGCAACTGGCCGATGCTCAAAGGGTTCTCCTGGAATTCGATCCCGATCATTCTTTAGCACCCTTCGCCCAGCCCTCTGATACAAGGGGAGCTTTCGGAGGCGGAGAAAGAAGTGAACGTAGGGGAAACCCGCGTACTGATGATAGACGTCATCAGGGACCGCGCAATGCACCCCCAGGAAACCAAGCTGCTCCACCAAGCCGACTGGAGGGCCGACTCGGCCCAGTCAATCCCGATGTCGGTGATCTGAGAGATCAGATAAACTGCAGGAGAGAAGAGGAGGCTGAATCTCCAGATGTGAGATATCTAGGAGAGAGGCGCCGATGGCAAAACCAAGAACAGATCCCACCAAGACAAGACCCGCCTCGTCACACTCCTCCGAGACGACACCGTGATGATCCAGACATAAGCCGAGTTGATGGAAGAGGCCGAGATAAAGAAAGGGATAGGCCGAAAAGTTCCCATCGTAGCTCGGGATTCAGTGAACAGGTCATTTTAGATCTGCAGGAGAGAATGGAAAACATTGAGATGAACCAGGGACAAAGGAAGGTCAAGATCGACTATGATGCGATGCGTCCTTTCGCTCAGCGGATTAAAGATTCTCCACCTAACCCCCGGCTAAAACTTCCTCATCTCGACAAATACTCAGGCAATTCTGATGCCATGGATCACCTCCAATCTTTCGAGGGCATGATGGCCTTGGTTTCCAACAAAGACGACGTACTTTGCAAAGCCTTTGCTAGTACGTTAGTTGGGGCAGCCCGATCCTGGTTCATGGATCTAGAGAAGAAGAGCATCAATTCCTTCTCTAAATTGAAGACGGGTTTTCTAAAGTATTTTGCCACTGCGGGAGCCAGGAAGAAGAGGATATCTGACCTAGGAAACATAGTCCAAGAGAAAAATGAGTCAACCATGAGCTTTTACAACAGGTTTAGGGACTTGGCCGACTCAATAGAAGAAAGACTCACCGACAGGGAGATCATCATGTGTTTCTATAATGGACAAAGGTCAGAGGATCTCACCTATGAATTGTCAGTAAGAGAACCTCTTACGAAGGCGGAGCTATACCAGATGGCCTACGCAACAGCAACCGCTGAAGAAAAAAAGAAATGGTTGTCAGGGTACAGAGACCGAGATCGGGGAAGGGAAAGCAGGCCGCCCTCCACCGACTTGCCACAAGGTAATAATGGTGGGGGAAATAGAGGAAAGAACAGAACGAGGGGAACCGAGGTCTACACCCCCCTCACAAAGCCGATTTCTGAGATTATGAGTTTGGTGAATCTCCCCAATCCAAAACCTCTCAAGGACAATCCAAAGTTTCCCCGGGATATGAATAAGTACTGTGCCTACCACCGAGATAACGGCCACGAGACCTGTCACGACCCGAAATATAGGCTCTATTTTATTAGTAATTAAATGATTATTATTTAATTATTTGCTTAATTATTTATTTAAATTATTATTTACTTAAATATTTACGTGTGCATTTTATGTGTCATAATAATTATGCCTAGCATTTTACTTGAGATATTTGGGCTAGTGTAGAAGAGTTGGGTCTTAATTGTTAGTTGGGAGTGTAGTTTGTGTGTAGTGTGAGAGAGGGGGCCTAAGTGTAAGTTTTTAAAATAATTTTCCTACTCCCTCCCTACTCCCCTCACCTCCCTCACCATCCTCTCACTCCACCTCCATCTTCTCCCAGCCACTCTCTTCCTCTCTCTAACATTTTGGGGTAAGTTTTCTTCTCCTTCTTCTCTCTTCATTTACTTCTTCTTCCTCTCATCTTCTCTCATTTCTTAAAACGTAAACCTTGTTTAGATCGTCGATAGGATCGCGTAGAGCCAAAAAGAATCGAATTCCGCCAACTTTCATTATTTTCAAGTAAGTTACTTTTCCCCCATTTTAATGCTAAAATGTTCATATCATGTTTAGATATTGTTTGATGTGTTACATTTGAAGTTTGGATGAGTTTCGAAATTGTTTGGAATTTATTTGGGTTTTTGATCAAAAATGGTGAAATCTTGAATGTTGGGTTCGATTCATGATTTTGGTTGTTAAATGTTGTTTTAGGAGTCCTTTTAGACTTATAAGTCATTCTAGTACATTTGTATACCAGTTAGAATGTTTGATTTTTGGTTGAAATGTGTTTGGGTTTGAAAAATGGAAGAACCCATGTTGTTCTTCCCGATTTCCAGAAATTCAGATCATTGGGCGGCCGCACAAAAATGCCTGGGCGACCGCACAACTATCTGAAAGCTTTTGGTCGTGTCTTGAGACTGTTTGGGCGACCGCACATACTCTTTTGGGCGGCCGCACAGTCCTCTGAAAAATTACATTTGTTATTTGGTGTGGTTAAAGATCGTGTTTTGGTCTAGGTCTTTGGTGTCTTTCTAGTTGACCCTATGATCATTGTTGCACACTTTAGTGATAGAATTTGGTCCTTTTTGATCAAGTTTGTGTTTGAAATTCATTAATGGTGAATTGGGATTTTGAAGCACCTTTATTGTGCATTGTTTGTTCATTTCATCTTCTTGGTGATTAATTGGCATGATTCCCTACTTTGGAATCCTTTGTTGTTTATCGTGCTAGTATTTTATTACTTAGCATTTATTTGAAAGTCCAGCTGGTATTTTGTGTGTGTTTGGGCGATGGGAAAGATTATAATGGCAAAGCCAAGTCCATTATAATGTTGACCATTGTTTTGCCCCCTCCTTTACCCCTTCTCCAGATTGGCCTTGGAAAGGATAAGTCAGCGTTCCTTTGTGAATGTATCTGGCTAGCGGGCATGACTTTGTGTCATGGTCCTTGTCCCTTGTGACACTTTTATGATTTGGTTCCGGTACCGGGGTTTTCTCTTCGGCTTTTATGCTATTATGAAGATGATGATTGGTTGATTATGAAGCTGCGCAGCGATCCTTTATTTGGATGTTCCGGTTTGGAAAACCTTGGCTATATCCTTTGTTATGTGTTTATTTCCGCTGCTATCTGTTATATGATGACTGCTATCTGTTATGTGATAATTATTATTGTTTATTGCTTATTGCATCATAGCATGTCATGTAGTTGCATTAGTAACTTATTGAGATTTATCTCACCCCCTTTCCTTTTATCTTTGTTTTTCCTTAACCACCCCCCCCCAGGTGCTAAGGAATAGTCTCGCTGATCACGAGAAAGAGGACGTCGAGTGTGGAAACATTCTTTTGGGGAAGGTTGTATAGGTTGGTTTACATTATATAAATGTGTAACCTTTTGGGGTATTTGTACCGAACAATGACGTCGTTAAGAATTTTATATTTGTATTTTATTGAGCATAAACTTGTGGAAGTTTATGATAGTTGTAATTGGTTTTTGTCAAACTCGGTTTTGTAAAACTTTGGATTATCACTTTTGGTATTAAATGGAATTTTTAACTTGGTATTTTGGAGTTTATTGTTAGAGTCGACGTCCAGATCGCGGTCCCGGGGCCCGCGGGATCCGGGGTCGCGACAGTTGGTATCAGAGCTATGGCATTAGCTCTAAGTATAAGTCTAGGTGGATTAGTATGACCTAGGTGGGTAGTAGTGTGCGGAGTGATTAACGGTTGATGTTTTATGCAGGTACTTGTTACGATGGTTCGTAGAAGGAGTGGTGAAGGTAGTTCCGGTAATGCAAATCAGAATGATACAAGGGAAGAAGCCCGTGCCATGTTTCAAGGCATGTTTGAGGCGGCCATGAAGGCCATACATGATCAAGGTCCGAGGGTAGAACAAGCACCACCTCGTTATGGATTGGAGCAATTTCTGAAGTTGAAACCAGTTGAATTCAATGGGGAGCCCGATGTAAGGAAAGCTGAGTTGTGGATTGAGTCGATGGAGAAGATTTATGATGTATTTGGGTGTTCGGATGAGGACAAGGTCCGGTTCGCGGCTTACAAGCTTGTGGGAGCCGCCGAGCATTGGTGGAAGGGTGTTAAAGCTACTTGGGATGATACTCGCACGGTGTATGCATGGGAGTTGTTTGTGCGCAAATTCAAGGAGCATTTCATTCCGGTTGTTGATCAAAACCGAAAGGAGATTGAGCTACTCAACTTGGAGCAAGGTGTGTTGTCTATAGCACAATACTCGGCTAAGTTCATAGAATTAGCCCGGTATTGTGACTATTTGGTGAGGACCGAAGAACAAAGGGCTATGAGATTTATTCGGGGATTGAAGACCTCCATCCGTACTCAACTGATTGCTCAACGGATAGTGACATTCCAAGATGCGGTGGACCGAGCCTATTTGATAGAGCAAGATATTGGGGAGCATAAAAGGAAGACTGAGGTAGCTAACCCGAGTAAGCAAGGGGCGCAGAGCAAGTCGCAACCCAGGATTGATAATCGAGGTAACTTTGTGGGACAATCTCAGTCCCGAGGGCAACCGATCCCAAGGAACCCGGGTACCATTTTCGGGAACCAAGGGAGCCAAATTAGGAAGCCTTGTACCTTTTGTCAAAAGGTAGGCCATGCGGAGGATAGGTGTTGGAAAAAGCAAGGCAAGTGTATCAATTGTGGTGAAATGGGGCACTTTGCGAGAGATTGCACGAGGCACCGAGGACAGTCATCCGGGTCAGGGGTTAGTATTAATCAGGGTCAGAAAAGGGACGCCGCCGGGAAGCCCAAGGTCCAAGGGAAAGTGTTTGCAATGAATCAACAACAAGCGACCGATGATCCATCCGTTATTGGAGGTATTGTTTCTGTGTCTAATGTGAGCGCACGAGCGTTAGTAGATCCAGGATCATCTCATTCATACATTTCTGTGCAATTTGCTTCCATGTTAAATGCTGCATTCGAGTCTTTACCGTACGTGCTAGAGGTGTCGACCCCTATAGGAGAATGCTTGATTTCTGATCGAGTCTTTCGTGCTTGTGATGTGGTTATTTGTGGTCGAGTCCTTTGTGCGGATTTGGTAGTTCTTCCTATCCAAGACTTTGATGTCATTTTGGGTATGGATTGGTTGAGCAAGTTTCATGCGTCCGTTGATTGCCGTAAGAAAACTGTTACTTTTTCTATTCCTGATGTGCCTAAATTTGTGTTTGAGGCTTGTCCTCTGAGTAGGAAGGTTCGCTTAATTTCTTTTATGAAAGTGAGACGATTATTGCATAGTGGTTGTGAGGGGTATTTGGCTAGTGTTCTTGATACTAGGAAAGAATCCCCTAGTTTGGATAGTGTTCGGGTAGTTCGGGAATTTCCCGATGTTTTCTCTACCGAGTATGAGATGCCTCCCGATCGTGAGATTGAGTTTTGTATAGATCTTTTGCCGGGTACGGCTCCGATTTCGAAAGCGCCTTATAGGTTAGCTCCCGCAGAGTTGAAGGAGTTAAAGGTTCAGTTGCAAGAGTTGCTTGATCGAGGGTTTATCCGCCCTAGTGTTTCCCCGTGGGGAGCACCGGTTTTATTTGTGCGGAAGAAAGATGGTTCGTTGAGATTGTGTATAGATTACCGGAAGTTGAATCAGGTTACGGTGAAGAATAAGTATCCTCTACCGCATATTGATGATTTGTTTGATCAGCTTCAAGGGTCCGTTGTGTTTTCCAAGCTTGATTTGCGGAGTGGGTACCATCAGTTGAAGGTTCAATCGGAAGATATTCCGAAGACTGCTTTTCTCACTCGTTACGGTCATTATGAGTTCTTGGTTATGCCGTTTGGGTTGACTAACGCGCCGGCCGTATTTATGGATTTGATGAACCGAGTTTTCCATCCCTATCTTGATTCGTTTGTGGTGGTTTTCATCGACGACATTCTTGTTTATTCTAAATCTCGAGATGAGCACGAGCAGCATTTGAGGACTGTTTTATCCGTTCTTGCGAGGGAGAAATTATTTGCGAAGTTTAGTAAATGCGAATTTTGGCTCGAGAAGGTGTCATTTCTGGGCCATGTGATTTCTAAAGACGGGGTTTCTGTGGATCCTTCAAAGATAGAGGCAATAGTGGATTGGAAGAGACCCGAGTCAGTGACCGAGGTTCGTAGTTTTCTTGGTTTAGCCGGGTATTACCGAAGGTTTATCGAAGGGTTTTCGAGGATTGCTACTCCGATGACTCAGTTGACTCGGAAGAACGTTCCGTTTGTGTGGACCGAGAAATGTGACAAGAGTTTCGAGGAATTGAAGAAGAGGTTGACTACAGCACCGATCTTGACCTTGCCTAATGGGAGCGATGGCCTAGTGATTTACAGTGATGCTTCGAAAGAGGGTTTGGGTTGTGTGTTGATGCAGAATGGGAAAGTAATTGCGTATGCTTCGAGGAAGTTGACCCCTAGTGAGCAGAATTACCCGACTCATGATATGGAATTGGCCTCGATAGTCTTTGCTTTGCACAAATGGAAGCACTACCTTTATGGGGCGAAGTTTGAGATTTTTACGGATCACAAGAGTTTGAAGTACCTATTCTCTCAGAAGGAATTGAATAATAGGCAGCGCCGATGGATGGAATTGTTGAAGGATTTTGATTGCACGATTTCTTATCATCCGGGAAAGGCGAACGTGGTAGCCGATGCGATTAGTAGAAAGTCTTATGTGGCTTCGATGATGGTCCGTGAATGGAAAATGCTAGAGGATGTTCGAGATTGGTCTCCTCGTGAATCGAGACATGGGGCTATTTTTGCGAATATTAGGGTGTCTCCGACCCTAATTCAGAGAATAAAGGAAGCTCAGAAAGAAGATCCCGAGTTGGTGAAGATAATGGGTAAACTGAAAGAAAAGAACTTCGAGGATTTTTCTTTGAGTCCGAGTGGGGTGTTGACTTTTCGTGGAAGATTGTGTGTTCCGAATGTTGATGGAATTAAACAGAGAGTTCTTGATGAGGGCCACAAATCGAGGTATACTATTCATCCGGGTAGTACGAAGATGTATCAAGACTTGAAGCAACAATTTTGGTGGATTAATATGAAAAGGGAAATAGCGGAGTATGTATCGAAGTGTTTAACGTGTCAGCAGGTCAAAGCCGAGCATCAGAGACCCGCGGGATTGCTTCAGCCGTTAGAGATTCCCGAGTGGAAATGGGAGCATGTGACTATGGATTTTTTTACGGGACTGCCTCTTACCCGTAGGAAGTATGACAGTGTTTGGGTAATAGTGGATAGATTGACCAAGAGTGCCCATTTCTTGCCTATTGATATCAGATATTCGATGGAGAAGCTTGCGACCCTTTATATTGTCGAGATTGTGAGATTGCATGGGATTCCGATTAGCATTGTGTCAGATCGAGACCGAGGTTTACTTCTAGATTCTGGAAGGCGTTTCAGGAAGCTTTGGGTACAGATTTGCGATTCAGTACGGCTTTTCATCCTCAGACCGACGGTCAATCCGAGAGGACTATTCAGATTCTTGAGGATATGTTGCGAGCGTGTTCGATAGACTTTTCTGATTCTTGGGATTCGCACCTACCGTTAGTGGAATTCTCCTACAACAACAGTTATCAGGCTAGTATCGAGATGGCACCGTTTGAGGCCTTGTATGGAAGAAAGTGTAGATCGCCTATTTGTTGGGATGAGGTCGGTGAAGCGAAGGTTTTGGGTATTGATTTGCTTCGGGATTCAGTTGAAAGGGTTAGAGTTATCCGCGATAGATTGAAAACAGCCCAGAGTCGACATAAGAGCTACGCAGATAACCGAAGGCGAGATCTTAGTTTTCAGATTGGTGATTTGGTGTTCTTGAAAGTGTCTCCAAAGGTGGGTATTCGTAGGTTTGGGAAGAAAGGCAAATTGGCTCCAAGGTTTATTGGTCCGTTTGAGATTTTGGGAAAGGTTGGACTTCTTGCGTATCGTCTTGCGTTACCACCATCTTTGGATCGGTTACATAATGTTTTCCACGTTTCTATGCTTCGGAAGTATGTTCATGATCCGTCTCATGTGTTACCGAGGATACCGGAAGATATTGAGCCCGATATGTCTTATGAGGAACGACCGGTTCGGATCTTAGATTCCAAAGTCCAAGAGTTGAGGAGCAAAAGTATTTCATTGGTTCGAGTTCTGTGGAGGAATCATGACATCGAGGAGTCGACGTGGGAGCTTCGTGATGAGATCGAGAGGAAATTTCCGTGGCTTTTTGTTTAAGGTGAGTCTCGTTAAAATTCGGGTCGAATTTTCTTTAAGGGGGAGTGAATGTCACGACCCGAAATATAGGCTCTATTTTATTAGTAATTAAATGATTATTATTTAATTATTTGCTTAATTATTTATTTAAATTATTATTTACTTAAATATTTACGTGTGCATTTTATGTGTCATAATAATTATGCCTAGCATTTTACTTGAGTTATTTGGGCTAGTGTAGAAGAGTTGGGTCTTAATTGTTAATTGGGAGTGTAGTTTGTGTGTAGTGTGAGAGAGGGGGACTAAGTGTAAGTTTTTAAAATAATTTTCCTACTCCCTCCCTACTCCCCTCACCTCCCTCACCATCCTCTCACTCCACCTCCATCTTCTCCCAGCCACTCTCTTCCTCTCTCTAACATTTTGGGGTAAGTTTTCTTCTCCTTCTTCTCTCTTCATTTACTTCTTCTTCCTCTCATCTTCTCTCATTTCTTAAAACGTAAACCTTGTTTAGATCGTCGATAGGATCGCGTAGAGCCAAAAAGAATCGAATTCCGCCAACTTTCATTATTTTCAAGTAAGTTACTTTTCCCCCATTTTAATGCTAAAATGTTCATATCATGTTTAGATATTGTTTGATGTGTTACATTTGAAGTTTGGATGAGTTTCGAAATTGTTTGGAATTTATTTGGGTTTTTGATCAAAAATGGTGAAATCTTGAATGTTGGGTTCGATTCATGATTTTGGTTGTTAAATGTTGTTTTAGGAGTCCTTTTAGACTTATAAGTCATTCTAGTACATTTGTATACCAGTTAGAATGTTTGATTTTTGGTTGAAATGTGTTTGGGTTTGAAAAATGGAAGAACCCATGTTGTTCTTCCCGATTTCCAGAAATTCAGATCATTGGGCGGCCGCACAAAAATGCCTGGGCGACCGCACAACTATCTGAAAGCTTTTGGTCGTGTCTTGAGACTGTTTGGGCGACCGCACATACTCTTTTGGGCGGCCGCACAGTCCTCTGAAAAATTACATTTGTTATTTGGTGTGGTTAAAGATCGTGTTTTGGTCTAGGTCTTTGGTGTCTTTCTAGTTGACCCTAGTGATCATTGTTGCACACTTTAGTGATAGAATTTGGTCCTTTTTGATCAAGTTTGTGTTTGAAATTCATTAATGGTGAATTGGGATTTTGAAGCACCTTTATTGTGCATTGTTTGTTCATTTCATCTTCTTGGTGATTAATTGGCATGATTCCCTACTTTGGAATCCTTTGTTGTTTATCGTGCTAGTATTTTATTACTTAGCATTTATTTGAAAGTCCAGCTGGTATTTTGTGTGTGTTTGGGCGATGGGAAAGATTATAATGGCAAAGCCAAGTCCATTATAATGTTGACCATTGTTTTGCCCCCTCCTTTACCCCTTCTCCAGATTGGCCTTGGAAAGGATAAGTCAGCGTTCCTTTGTGAATGTATCTGGCTAGCGGGCATGACTTTGTGTCATGGTCCTTGTCCCTTGTGACACTTTTATGATTTGGTTCCGGTACCGGGGTTTTCTCTTCGGCTTTTATGCTATTATGAAGATGATGATTGGTTGATTATGAAGCTGCGCAGCGATCCTTTATTTGGATGTTCCGGTTTGGAAAACCTTGGCTATATCCTTTGTTATGTGTTTATTTCCGCTGCTATCTGTTATATGATGACTGCTATCTGTTATGTGATAATTATTATTGTTTATTGCTTATTGCATCATAGCATGTCATGTAGTTGCATTAGTAACTTATTGAGATTTATCTCACCCCCTTTCCTTTTATCTTTGTTTTTCCTTAACCCCCCTAGGTGCTAAGGAATAGTCTCGCTGATCACGAGAAAGAGGACGTCGAGTGTGGAAACATTCTTTTGGGGAAGGTTGTATAGGTTGGTTTACATTATATAAATGTGTAACCTTTTGGGGTATTTGTACCGAACAATGACGTCGTTAAGAATTTTATATTTGTATTTTATTGAGCATAAACTTGTGGAAGTTTATGAAGTTGTAATTGGTTTTTGTCAAACTCGGTTTTGTAAAACTTTGGATTATCACTTTTGGTATTAAATGGAATTTTTAACTTCGGTATTTTGGAGTTTATTGTTAGAGTCGACGTCCAGATCGCGGTCCCGGGGCCCGCGGGATCCGGGGTCGCGACAAGACCGACAACTGTTTCGCCTTGAAGAAAATACTACAAAAAATGGCCGACCAAGGAAAATTGGACGAATTCATAGCAAAGAAGGATAACAAACGTCCAAGAGAAGACGAGAGAAGAGATGACCGAGAGGATAGACCACCTCGGGCCAAATTGATCGGTGTTATCAGGGAAGAAATTCCTTAAAAAACACGACTGAAGGAGAAGATCTTCGAGCTCAGTAAGGTCTACCACATCCCTCCCTGGATCCACAAAGGGGAGGAGGTAATCACCTTTTCCCCTAATGAGCTGGCCGGGAACAGGGCCATGAGAGAACAACCTTTGGTTATCACGGGCCGAATTGATAACTGTGAGTCGGAAAGGCTCTTGATAGACTCTGGTGCAGCTAAGGACGTGCTCTATTACAAAACCTTCAAGGAGATGGAATTGCCAGAAACTATGTTGAGCCCATACAACGGGAGATTGGAAGGTTTTACAAACCACAAGGCCGAGGCTAAGGGAACCGTGGACTTGCTACTAGAAGTCGGGGAATATCCTTATAAGACATCGGCAACAATCACTTTCATCGTTATGGATCTGGCTAGTGACTACCATGCTATCCTCGGCTCTCCCAGTCAAGGAAAATTGGGGATGGTTGCTTCCCTACCTCACCAACGGGTGAAGTTTCCCACCCCATAAGGTATAGGTTGCGTCCCCGGTAACCCCAAGCATTTTTTGGAGCACGTGATGAGATCCAGAAAGGCAAGAACAAAGATGGAGATTGATACCCCAGACAGAAGCATAACTATATCCAAATCAACCACGGTCACATCTACAGCCCCCAACATCAGCGTGATAACAGTGGACATGCCTGAAGAATGGGTGGTACTTGATGATGACGAGGTCATAACAGAAGGAGAGGTCACCTACGGGATAGACGGTTTTGGCTGTATTTCCATGAACATAGCTTCAGACGAGCCGAGTTCCTCCAACCTCGCCCTCGCCCAAGCTCGGGGGCCACAGTACTCACTAACGAGGATGCCGAGATAGGTCGACTCCTTGATCTGGAAAACTTGACCCTAGACAGCAAGGACAAAGAGAGAGTAAAGCAGATCATCGTGGAAACCCTAGAGTTCAGAGAAGGACCCGAGTTGAGACCGGTTGATCAGTTAGAAGAGATCATCATCAACCCAAACTACCCGGAGCAGAAAATAAAGATTGGGAGACAACTCCCTCAAGAAGAGAGAGAAGAGCTCATCAACCTACTCAAAAACAACTTGGACGTGTTTGCATGGAAAGTAGAAGATATGGTTGGAGTAAAAGAAGCTATAGATCTCCACAAGTTAGAAGTTGACAAGTTCTTCAAGCCCGTCAAGCAAGGGAGAAGAGCCTTCTCTACAGAAAAAGAAAAAGCAATTGAGATCGAGGTGGACAAGCTGCTGAAAGCCGGCATCATCCGAGAGGCGACATACCCAGAATGGCTAGCTAATGTCGTCATGGTAAAGAAACAGAACGGCAAGTGGAGAATGTGTGTTGACTTCACGGATCTCAACAAGGCCTGCCCGAAGGATAGCTATCCATTGCCCAGGATTGACAAGTTGGTGGAATCCATTGCTGGACATCAAACTTTGAGTTTCTTGGATGCTTATTCTGGATATCACCAAGTAAAGATGACCGAGGACGACATTGAGAAAACCGCCTTCCAAGCAGCTGGAGGGATCTACTGCTATGTGATGATGCCTTTCGGCCTCAAGAATGCAGGAGCCACTTATCAAAGGATGGTAAACAAAGTGTTTAAGTCTCAGATCGGCAGGAACATGGAGGCCTATATAGACGACATGGTAATAAAGACCAGGTCTGGGAGTCACGTCCCCGATTTAACCGAGACCATAAGGAACCTGAAGGAGAACGACATGAAGCTCAACCCTAGCAAATGCGTTTTCGGGGTGACAGCAGGCAAGTTCCTCGGTTTCATGGTGTCACAGCGCGGCATTGAACAAACCCAGAAAAGATCCAGGCCCTAGTCGACATGAAGGAGCCGACATGCATCAAAGAAGTTCAGAGGTTAAATGGAAGGGTAGCCGCCCTAGGCAGATTCATTGCCAAATCGGCAGAGAAGTCGTTACCATTCTTCAAGGCTTTAAAAGGGTCAAAAGACTTCGACTGGACCCCAGAGTGTTCGGCGTCATTCCATCAATTAAAGGAGTATTTAGGCTCACCACCATTGCTCAGCAGCCCAATTATGGGGGAAATACTCTCGGTGTTCCTTGCGGCTTCAGATAGAGCCGTGGCGGCCGTACTGGTACGAGAAGACAACGGAGTTCAGAGGCCAGTTTACTATGTGAGCAAAGCCTTATCGGATACCGAGAGCAGATACTTCAACGCCGAAAAGATAGCCTATGCCTTGGTAATTGCCGCCAGAAAGCTACGCGCTTATTTCTCTGCCCATCCCATCACGGTGTACACCGACGCACCGCTCCGGAAGATTTTGCACAAGATGGACAGCTCGGGAAGATTATTGAACTGGTCCATTGAATTGACCGAGATCGATATAACCTACAAACCGAGGAAGACCTTGATGGCGCAACCTTTGGTTGACTTTCTAGTTGAGACTTCGTTCTCGAGCGAGTATACGCCAATTAACAGGAAGAGGAAGTTTCCCATGGATAGGGAACCGCTTGAAGAACTACCAAATGATTGTTGGATCTTATTCACTGACGGATCAACAACTAAGGATAGAAGTGGAGCCGGAGTGTACTTAACTAGTCCAGGCAGCGAGCATGTAGCCCGTGACTTCATCAGATTCAAATTCCCCGCTTCAAATAACCAGGCAGAGTATGAAGCCTTGATCCTGGGAATAGAAAGGGCAAAATTCTTTGGGGCAAAAAAGTTGGTGGCCTACAGTGATTCCCAACTGGTGGTGAACCAAGTGAAGGGAGAATACAACACCGAGAACCACATGCTGACCAAATACAGGGACCTCGTTTTGAATCTGACTAAGAATTTTGAGTTCTGGGAAATACGACAGGTAGGACGAGAACACAACCAAGAGGCCGACTTGTTGTCCAAGATGGTCACATCGGAAGAAACCAATCCATTAATCATCTATGCCGACGAGCCTGCTTACGAAAGATTAGAAATATTGATTCTTGATGATGAAGAAAGAACCTGGATTGAAGACTACAAGGACTACATCGAAAAAGGCAAGTTGCCAGAAGACGAGTTGTCGGCAAAAACGATAAAGAAAAAGACAGCCAGGTACATTGTCTGGAACGACATCCTGTATCGAAGGTCGTTCTCAAAGCCCCTCCTTAGATGTGTCTCTCCCAAAGACACCACAAAGCTACTGGCCGAGGTACATGAAGGAATATGTGGAGGACACCCAGGGGCCAGGACCCTTGCCGACAAAATAATCACTCTCGGCTATTACTGGCCAAACTTGAGAGAAGAAGCACAAGTCTATGTGAAGAAGTGTGACAAGTGCCAACGTTTATCGGACTTACCCAAGGTACCACCGGTTGAGCAGAGCCTCATCATACCGACCTGGCCTTTCGACATGTGGGGGGTCGACATCATTGGGCCCTTTCCTCTGGCCAAGGGGAGTAACAAGTTCGTTATAGTAGCAGTCGACTACTTTACCAAGTGGGTGGAGGCTAAGCCTTTGGCTAAGATTACAGAAGAAAACGCTATCAATTTCATCCATGATTATATCTGTGTCGATTTGGCGTTCCACACTCTATTGTGACCGACAACGGGCTCCAATTCTCTGAGGCCTTCACGAAAGAGCTGACTAGATTGGGAGTCAGGCACAAGAAGTCATCGGTCAGTCATCCTCAAGGTAATGGGCAGGCCGAGGCAGCAAACAAATTGATACTGAGGGCCCTTACCAAAAGCCTAGAAGGAAGCCAAGGAAAGTGGCTGAACGACCTCCCCCTGGCTCTATGGGAAGTTCGTACAACCACTCGGGGGCCGACTGGGGAGACTCCCTTTGCACTAACCTATGTATCTGAAGCTATGGCTCCAGCCGAGATGGCCCTACCAACTTTCAGGGTCACCAATTATGACGAGGCAGTCAATGAATGTAACAGACTCCTGGACCTAGACCTAGTTGAAGAAAAAAGGTTAACGACTCAGCTAAGAATGATCAATTATAAGCAAAGGACCAAAGCCTACCATGACAACAAAGTAAAGAAGAGAGTTTTTGAAGTTGGTGACTGGGTACTCAGAAAAATCGAGTCGACACACCTGAAGAATCAACAGAATAAGCTCTCTCCGAATTGGGAAGGTCCATACATCGTCACTCACGTTATCAGAGAAGGGACCTACATGCTCAAAACTCCGGAAGGAAAAGAGCTTAAACACCCATGGCATTCAGAACACTTGAGGAGATACTATCAGTAATACCTCGGCACCCTATCTTTTATTGTTTTCTAGAATAGATATTTCTTTTCTCTCTTAGATTTTAATATCTAGCTTATAGCATTAGTTAGTTTGGATATTTCTAGCTTGATTTTATCAATAAAGTTTCTTTCTACAATCTTTGACCTTGTAATCACGGTACACCTGTTATTCAACAAAGCTGAGGTCCCCCGTAGATAAGAATAAACGTCTCGACTTCCAACGACTTGAATGATCCTGACAACTAGTTCTCTCAAATCTTGGCAAGACTGACGTCTAAATCCCCTGACGGTTTGAGACTAGTCAAGTTAAAACCGAGCTCCTAAACGCTCGTCACGGCCATTACGGTGAACGACCACGGCCTACAAGCGTAGCCTAACATGGCTACTATCAAAACCTAATTCTATCGGCTAGTACTCTCAAATTCGGGTTAAAGATTATTACATCTAGGCCCTACAACAATTTGAGACTAGTCATGAGTTAGTCCTTACAAACACCGACTTAATCGAATACGAAAAGCGTCATGTCGTCATTTTAGACAGTGCTAAGACATCTTAAACCGAGATAAAGTAACACGAACAAATGACGAGGTGACGCTTAACTACACAGTTAAGGAAGCAGGTTAACTTACACCTCAAACCGAGGTAAACAAATTCCTGCTTAAACAAGTATTTGCGCCCTCCAGTTAAACACTGGACTGAGGCATACGAATGTTAAAAGTTCAAGTGTTTCGACTTCCCCAAGAACTGGGCCAAGTCACATAAATACTTAAAAGTAGCAACAGAAAATAAATTGTTTTGGCCGACCAGGCATACAAAATACTAAGAATTGTTCCAAACCCACAAAGATGCCTAATCCATACCGGCTTTGGCATCAGCAGCAGCTCTTTCCAAAAGTTTCTCAAAGTTATCAGGATCAAGTGCAGGCGGGTCCCAAACAGGCCTATTAGCTTTACGGTCTCGGGCCTTAATGATCCTAAGAGCACCTTCAGAAAACGGAACCAAGGAATGAGCTGCCCTTGCCTCAACGCTATAGGCATCCTGCTGAAAAAGACGAGCACACTTCTCCAAAGGCACGTTGACTTCGGGGTCGATGTACAGAAGACGAGTCAAGTTAGACCAAGCATCATTGTAAACTGTGCCGACACGGTCGCTCAAATCTTCTCTAAATTGAGGCCCTTTCTTGTAAGATTCAACGGCGGCTCTCTCTCTCTCCACCACACTTTCCTCTAAACGAGCATACTGGTCTTCTAGCAAAGCAAGCTTCTCTTCTGCTGTGACCTTCTCGCCGGCAAGAATCTCAGCACGCTTCCTCTCCTCCTTAACATCCGTCCTCGAAATCAACAAGGTTTCTTTTAAAGTGGCTACCTCGGCCTGAGACTGGCGATGGAAGGCATCAAGAGAGGCATTCTCCTGCTCCAAAGAAATCACCCTACCGTTCAATTCACCATTGAGATCTTTCAGCTTCACCACCTCGGCTTCCTTCTCCTTCAAGGTTTCATAGGCTTGACGATACATGGTGTAGTCGACCTGAGCAAGGGAGGCAAGCTGCAAAATAGGGAGAAATGAGCAGATACAAGAGGAACATATAAGGACCGAGATAGCCAGAAGCAATACCTCACTAAGAATAAGGCCCTTGCGGTTCAGCATTTGCTGAGATGTGAGCCTCTCGGCCGCCAGCTGGTCTATATTGTCGGCATTCATGGCTCTTTTTATCACTGGGCCCCCCTTTTTTAAAGAAAGACCAGAGCGGGCCGCCACATCAATGCCTGACAGAATGGGAACTCCGCCAAACTTATCAACCCAACGCTTCACCTCGTCTTCATGAGTAACCATGGTGGATGTGGGGTCATGAGTGGATGGAGCCACCCTTTTGGCAGATTGAGCCCGGGTTTCCCTGACATCTTCCCTCGGCCTCTTTCAATGAATAAAGGAATCTCCCTGGTCCACCTCAGTTGCAGCTTAGAGGCCATGACTATGGCTCTGACCAATAGACTGGCTGGCAGTAGGGCTTTTCTCGGTCTCGGGGGCCACATCCTCAGCATCTTTACCAGTCTCAACTAGGTCTGTCAGAGGTACCGCAGAGCCTTCCTTATTCTGAAGCAAGATTTGTCTAGTCTCCATGTCGGCGTGACGCTTCTCCAGGGCCGCCGTCCTAGACCTCTCTTTTTTCAACCTAGCCGCCTCAACGGGATCAACCTCCTCAATCTCAATTTCCTCAATTTGCTCCATGGTCAGAACTGCATAAAAAGATAAGTATCAGACCGAGACGAGATAAAAATCAAGGAAAAAAGAGCAAGGATTAAACGATTACAGCCTATCGTATCTTCAACTCGGAGGCAAATATTGTTCTGCTCCTTGCAACACCCGCACTCATGAAGAAAAACAAAATTCGGGTGAATTATCCAATCCGGAAACCTATTCCCTCTCAGAACGTCGACCTTGGGAACAATGCCATCTATAGGACCCTTCATCAACCCAGCCTGAACATAATACCGAGGGTCCCTCTCCAACTCACTCCAATCAAGCGTACCAAGAGCAGAAAATTCTTCAAGTTTTGCAATGAAATCATCACTCCATGCAGGTTTGTGGACCTCGGTAGGACGACATGGTGAGTAGGACGGGACCGCGAACTCCCAACCAAAGCGGGACTCAACCCTAATCACATGAGAATTCCACCCCGACACCTTACTTACGGTGCCGGAAATAGGGGAGATGATCTTGGGTTTGGACGGATCAGATTTGATGGTCAAAGTCCTTGTGGTCTTGTTGTAGCTCACATTGAAAAAATGGTCAAAGGCAGACATACACGGCTCAAAGTTGAGGCTGCGACACAGTACAATGAAACTAACAAGATATCTGACGGCATTCGCTCCGATATGAGCGGGCATTAGTTCCCAGGACTCCAGAAATTCATTGATAAAAGGGTCAAGAGGAAGCCTCAATCCTAATTCGAACTGCTTAAAGAAAAACGAGACCACGGCCTGATCATAGTAAAAGCTATGGATCTTCTCATCTGAATCTAAGGGAACAGCCTTACTATAATACAGACGATATTCCTCACGGTCTACTCCATACCGGGAATAGAGAGCCTCAATCCTCTCGGCTCCCGACTTAGGATTTTTGACTGAGATTGAACCAAGATTACTCTTACTCTTGCCTTTCCTTGCATCAGCACCATGTCCCGGAGCGGCAGCGTTGGGCTCAAACCTATCTACTATCCTCCCAGAGGTACTCTCCCCGGCCATACCTGTAGAAGAGACAGAGGGGTTAGACTCATCAAGAGGCCTAGATAAAGCCATGTCTCCCCCCCCCACCGAATCGACTACTGGGGCCGAGGAAGGGGCATTCTCAAATAGAGACGGGAAAGCCGACTTATCCTTAACGTAATGAAGAAAAATGTGTCGAATAACAGTGTCAAAGGTATTAAGAAGTATGATGCCATCGGCACTACCACTGAGGGCTCTCGGAGCAAACAGGCCAGAGGGATATTTCACGTCATCTCGAGGGGTTCTATTCAGAAACAATAGGTCGCCTATCGCCATCAAAGACAACATTTTCCATACCCTTTCTGACAACCTGTATATCCTATTATTGCGCACATAAAAGCCATACATGGCATCGGGGTCGAAATTATGAATACCAGACATAACAGAAAAGGGGCGGAGTATTTATATTGCCCATGATCAGGACACAGTTAATGAGGCCTTTGTTTTCTAAGAAGGGTAATGATTCCACCTGAAGCAAATCAAGATGACATCAGCAAATCTAATCATAGAAGGATTTGGCGGCTGACTATCAAATCAGTAATAAATGAAGCTGCAATTAATGAACTGTCTGAGTTCCTACTCGGTATGCCGAGATAGAAACTCGGGGGCCACTGAACGACATAAACCGACTTGGGTAAATGGGTCCCATATGCTCTGGGCCCGTACACCTAAAAGGCCTATACCGAGAAGCCATTCACCAGACGACTAGGCTTTTAGGCCGACATCAATAAAGCCGATCAGGCAGACCTTGCCTAGAACGAGTTACTAGTAGCCCAATCCCTAACCGGCCTCAATGACGAGCCGAGTTAGATGACGGGCCGACATACATCAGAAGCCTCCCATTATCGTCGAGAGTCCACTGACAAGAGTCATAACACAACTCTAACAGTGAGGATCCTTATCTAAACAAGGATATCTTTTCTACAAGATAACTGGGATGGGATATTACTCATCCTTATCAGGAGTCTATCTCCAAGGAATACGAGTCCCACATTAACACGGGCTCCCTGGCTTTCTTAACAAGTCAGGACTCTTACACCCATACCTATATAAACAGGCCCTCTACACGGGAAACGGGTAATGAACTTTTAGACTCTCTACTAGTCAATTGATTCTACACTCATATTTACTACCCAAATACTTATTCTCACGCCGGAGGGCCTTCGCCGGTGGAGCCCTGGCGTAGTTTACGTTTGTTCTTTGTGCGCAGATCTGACAGGAGGGTTCTCATTGCTGGATTTATCCGAACCACTAGACGAAGGGCTGATCCGACACGTTTTTGGCAGCATCACAAATCGATTTTCAACACACAATCCATCGATTAAACATTATAAAACAAAAACTGAGATTGAGATTATTTTACACTGAAAATGTAATTATCGCCGAAGTTAGTTTGAATGGAGTTTTTTGAGGCCGAATATGTTGAAGGATGTTAAGTATGAGTTTGCTCTGCTTCGACCACCATCTCAGTGTCTTCCATTTGTGTCTCTCCGACCGCCTTGGATTTCGGCTAAAAGAGGGTTTAGAGGAGGTTGATGACTTAAGAGTTTTATGAGTGAGGGGTAGGGACGCGCGGCGAGGGATTTGATGGGGAATGTGAAACTAGAGGACACGGGAACCTTTTTTTTTTTTACACAAAAGAGATGCGCTTTGTGTGGATGAAAGGTTTAACAATGAGTGCCAGTGTTTGTAGATAAAAAGTACCTGTATTAGTCTTATGAAGTGCCAACGATAGGGGTATTTTTATTATGAAGTTTAACAATGAGTGCAGTGTTTGTAGCTTAACAAAATTCAGTATTAGTGTAGGGAAGACAAGAGAAAACAATGTATGTGTGTTTAGTAAGTGGCATAAAAACGGTTTTTTCTAAGCTTAAATAAAAACTAAATTTTCATAAAACCAACCCTAAAAATGAACTTAACTCGATGTTTTGGACACGACTAAGGTATGCTAATAAAATGAATTGATGTAAATTATTGGGTTGAAAAACATGTAAAACATTTTAAGATGGAAAGAGTATACTCCCTCCGTCCCACCTCACTTGACATCCATGAGGTGGGCACAATAATTAAGAAGAATGAATAAAATAAGGAAAATGTGTGGTAGAAAATGAAGAGAGAGAATGAGTGAGGTAAATAGTAGTGTTAGTTGAATAAATTGAGTGGTGGAAAATGAAGATAGAGAATGAGTGGTGGGGTAAAGTGAATATAAAATTATAAAAATTATGCTATTTTGAGAAGTGTCAAATGAGCTAAGACAGCTCAAAATAAAAATAAATGTCAAGTGAGCTGGGACGAGGGGAGTATTTTAGTAACTAAAATTTTAGTTCAAAGAGAACTTGTGGAGTTGTAACTATGTACAACACCGTCACCACCCACCAACTCCACCACAACTAACAACTAGAGCCGTCAATTCGGGACCGTCCCGTTATATATATATGGGACGGCACGGGACAGTATATTCTTATCCCGAAAAAATGCGGGACTATTCGGAAAGTCCCGGATGGGACGCGGGACAAAGCGGGATGGGACGGGACGGGACGTCCCGCATTTTTTAAATCTCAGCCCAGCCCAGCACAGCAGCCCAATCCCAATTCTCAACCCAAACAAGCCAAGCCCAATTAAAAAAAACCCAAGCCTGCCCAAGTTTGAAACCCAATTCCATTTCCATATCCCAAATCAAATCACACATTCACACCCCGTTCAATTCATCACTCATCTAACCCTAGCCTACGGCGACGGGTGACGACTAGACTAGTCGACTACTCTCAATCCGTCGCCGCACTCTCTTCTCCCACACTGACGGCGACGGCCGACGAGGCGATAAGAGGACGAAACACGGCGACCAACGGCAACCACTGATCTCTACTTCCAGCGATTACCAGTCCGCAATCCGCCGCCGCACTCCCTCTTCTTTTCTCCAGCAGGTCAGATCCTATCCTCTTCTCTTCTCTTCTCTTCTCTTCTCTTCTCTGTACCTCTTAATTATGAAGATGGACATGGACTGCTTGTTGTTGCTGCCTGCATTTTATTTTTGTTGGATTTATTTTGCTTTTCTTTTGAACAAACTTGATGTTGCTGACTTGCTGACTTGCTGTTGCTGCCTTCCTTTTATTTATCTAGTATTGTTATAATACTTGTATGTAATGTGAGGACTAAGTATTAGTATTAGTATTTGTTGGATTTATTTCAAAATCGTTATTTTATGATCGGGTGATTGCGTATCCCGTATTTATCCCGCATTATCCCGTGTCCCGAGATGATTTGGGATGGGCTGGGGAATTTCCGTCCCGCGATAAATTCGTCCCTTCCCGTATAGTTGGCGAGACATCATAGTTTTATCCCTTCCCGTTGTCCCGAATTGACGGCTCTAACCACAACTGAGAGGTATGCTAATAAAAATGAATTACTAATGTAAATTACGAATTTGGTGGGGTTTGATTTTTGATGCAATGGGGAATAGCTTTTGTGTTTTGTTTTTTAAAATATCTTTTCCTAAAATTGGAAAAACATTTCTATGTCGCCTAAAAATGAATGAGAACATATTAGGGACGTGTTTTTGTGCAATGAAAGTATTATTCATATTTTCTCTGTTTTAATATGATTTTTAAATATTTTAATAAAAAAAAATATGAATAGCGTGTAAATTTTATTTCTATTCTTGCTTTAAAAATTGCTGAAGTATGCTTTCATATTAATATGAGAAGCAATGTACGTAAAAAATTTATTAATAAGAATAATTTAATAATTTTTAATTAACTTTTACTACAGAAGTAGTGTTTTTCTTACTACCTCTATCCCTAAATGAGTGTCCAAATTTCATTTTAAGGGACATCTGAAAATGTCATCTTTTTTGACATTTTCGTGGCAAAGATTCATATATAATCTTGTAATCTCATTTCCAAACATTTAGTTTTGCATGTATAAAGAGACCGGTGAAAAAAAATTCGAAAAAAAACATTTAGGGACAAAGTTATGCTAAAAAAAGACACTCATTTTGGGACAAAGATTTTTTGAAAATGGACACTCATTTAGGGACAGAGGGAGTAAAATACATCAATTATTAAAAGAACCAGTAATTTGCACCCGATAAAATATTAGAGCATCCACAATGGGAGCTTTTTAAGAGTTTTTTTTTTTTTAAATGAAAAAGCTTCTTACTAACCCTCCGTCCCAAAATACTTGTAGTTCTAAGATTTTCACACAAATTAAGAAAAACAATCAATGCATTTCTAATGTACTAAATTACCCTTGAAATATTTCAAGTACCAAGACAATTAAATGCTTTTACAATTTGACAACTACCATCATAAATAAGGGTATGTTTGACAAACAATGTCAAAGATATCTAAATAAAAGCAAAACTACATGTATTTTGGGACGGAGGGAGTAGCTTTTTCCACAAAGAGCTCTTTCCATGAGCTCTTTCATTAATTTTTTACTAATTACCCATACTAGCCATTAAATTTTAAGAGCTCTATCATTGTGGAAAAAGCTTTGAGGTTTTTATTTATTGACTTGGCATGTGAAAATCATAAGACAAATTCTTCAATGCATCCGTTGTACAAGGTGTAGCGGGCATGGACCATGGAGCAGCCCGCCCGTCCGACCCGCCCGCCAGCTCCTCTTCCACTCCCAGCGCGACACGTGTCATTTTAAAAAAAAAACCTCCAATAACTTTAAAATGCTATATCTTGAGATTTATAACTCAGGAAAAATTTTAAAAATACCGTTGTGTTCGTCTCGACGAGACGAATAAAACTACATAGGTCATGATATGGTTTGATTTTTTTTTAAAAATATAATTTTTTACACATAAAAAATTTGAGCTGCTCCTTCAGCTAAGATGTAACACTCTGTTCTGATAAAAGTAACAAATTCATCTTCAAAATGTAACACGAAAACTGTTAAATGTAACAGCAGTTTTTTACAACAAAAAAATGGGTTTGCATTCCAATTGTTACTTTCTCAATAAAATATTGTTACATTTCATATAAAATGTTACATTTAAGAATATAAACTGTTACAATTGAGAAAAAAAAATGTTACATTCATTTTTTATAAAATGTAACATTAGTTTTAGTTGTCAATCATATGTTAATTTTGGGTGAAAAAAAGTGTTACATTTGAAAAAAAATGAGTGTTACATTCCTTTATAGAAAGTGTTACACTAATTTAGTTATCAATCTTTAATTTATTGAAGCAAAATTGTGGTACATTTTTTGAAAAAAAGTACATTTTTTGAAAAAAAAAGTGTTACATTTGAAAAAAAAGTGTTACATTTCGTTATAAGAAATGTTACTTTTGTTGGGAGAGAAAAAAATTGAGATTGCAAAAAAAAAAAAAAAAAAAAAAATTGGTGGCTCGGCTCTGGCGCCGCCGGCGGCCGCACAGGAGAGTCGCTCAAATCATAAAAAGGCAACTTGAAAAAGCTCTACGATCCTGGAAGCTGTTACAGTTTGAGGGAAAGAAAACAAAACAAAACAAAACGAAAAGACTGTTGTAACTGAAATAATGACACCCATAATTAATTAATGCCTACCTAAGCTAGTTGGGATTGTAACGGTTGGGAGAGAGAGACAGAGAGGGCGCCGTTCGGTTTTGACTGGAAAAAGAATAGAAAAAGAGACAGCCTGTAGAGCATTTGCCTGCCTCCTTTTTCGCGTATGTGGGGAAGGGGAGCTTAAAATTATTATCTCCGTCCCACCTCACTTGACACTTAAAAGTGAACACAATAACTAAAAAAAAAAAAATTGTTGTAAAAAATGAAGAAGAGAATGAATTGGGCAAATAGTAGTATTTGTTGAATAATTGAGTGGTGAAAAATAAAGAGAGAGAATGAGTGGTAGGGTAGAGTGAATATAAAATTATAAAAAGTATTCCCCCGTCTCCGTTTAAAGTTCTTACTTTCCTTTTTGGTATGTTTCAGTTTAAGGTTTTTAGTATTCCTTAAATGGCAAAGTATGAATAGTATTTTGAATAATCTTGTCCTCATAAAGTTAATATATTACAAAAAAACCATCACTCCTCATCTACTTTTCACCCACTTGTTTTATGAATAGACAATTATATCATTCACACATTACTATTGTTGACTCAAATTTGTCTTGAATTCTTAATAACCGTGTAAATTCAAACTAAGAACCTTAAATTGGGACGGAGGGAGTATGTTATTTTGGGAGTGTCAAGTGATCTAAGATAGATCAAATAGAAATAAGTGTCAAGTAATCTGAGACAGAGGGAGTATTTCTCTTGAGCAAAACTTATATTTTGCTCACTGAACTTTAAACATTTTCCAATATTATCACTCAATTTTTTTTTTTTTTTGGAATATCATCACTAAACTTTTTCTATCTTTTTTTTTTGAAGGAAAACTTTATCTATATTTTCAAATGTCCTCACTCTATCAAAATATTACTAATGTAATGAAAGTCAGTCATATTACTAGTCTCCGCTACATTTTGTAACATTTCGTTACATAAACCATTTTTACCCTACCCTCACCGCATACACTATCATCTTCGCCAATGCAGTAATCACCAACTCCATAAATGCAGCCACCTATCTACAGGCCCGTCTCAATAATTATCGAAGTCTTGTGCTATATGTGAATATTGGGCCGTTAATTTATAAAAGTTTACACAAAATATTTATAATAGTTTTTATATAACAATTAAATTCAGCGGGATGTTAATTGTCCGAGCTTCGAAACATTCACATGATTCAACTCTGATTCAATAAGTGACTAAAGCAACACTTTACATATTCACTCCGTCTCAAAATGATGTTTTCACATTTGTTATATTAGTATGAAAGAATTTAAACAATAATTTTAGTTTAATTTAAGTGCCCTAACAAAAATATAAAATTTGTTATTGACAATTTATAATGGTATATCAATAACATACTGTATGTTTTTATTTGAATAATTTAAGTAAACTAAACTATTACTCAAAGTTATTTCGTATTAATATATAAAAAAATAAAACATCATTTTATAATGGAATTAGTAGTACGCTATACTTGCACCGGCTTTGCCCTGCCTCTGCACACACTCTATCCACATACACACACACAATCCACTCTCTCTCTCTCTCTCTCACACACTGCACAATAAGAAGGTTACCACCTATAAATCACAAATTTAAACCAACATTTAAATACAACGCCAGATTTTTCAAGAAAACACAGATCTATTTGTAAAAAAATTGAAGAAATCACAAACGCAGATTTCAAAAATCGAAGAAGTCACATACACATATGCACTCTCTTACAATCAGGGCATTTCCATTGATGTCAGACTCCATAAACAAACACACTAATCCTCGTTAGAAAATTTGGATATATTTTGATTTGTAAACCCTCAACTTTTTTCCAAAATAAATAAGAGATGGAGGAGTGGGGCACGATTTAAACGTGGGATGATTGAGTAGAGTTGGAGACGCGAGGCTGTAGATAGGTTTTTTTGTTTTGGGGGGGGGTGCAATAACCATGAGTTAAATAAACTATAACGAATTTTATCAGAAGTTAGGCACGTGAGTTCACATGACTAACGATTATTACTTTTCTAACAACATTTTAGACAGAGTGAGTATATTTGAAAACATATAAAAGTTTAATGATGATATTTCAGAAAAACATTGAGTTTAGTCACCTCATTGGAAAATAGTCTAAAGTTTAGTGACTAAAATATGGATTTTTCTTTTCTCTTGTTATCTTTTAGGGGTAAATATTATCTACTCCCTAATCTTAATGAAAACTAACACCAAAGACAAGTATTTTAAAAACTATTCATCTAATTCAGAACGTTTTATTAGAAGCGTGTCCTTACTCTTAAAAACACCCACACTCGCGCTTTCTCTCTTCCCATTTTTCCTTTTTCTTTTTTCGCTCAAAATTTAAAATGAAATATCTAAGATACATAAGTCAAAAAAATGATACTACTATTATGTTCGTAGCATTAAGTCGAATCAAACTATTATCCAAAACATATAATTTTGAGCAATTTTGATAAGTTTTTCATATGTATAGTGAACAACTAGAAGTTATCAGTTGACAACTAAAAAAATGACCAACTTTGACCAACAACCAACAAGTGAGAACTTCTCAGTTGGAAACCGGAAAGGCAACTAACTCAGGTCGGCGACAAGCAATTGAGAACTTCTCGGTTGTTCTTAGTTGCAAATTGAGAAGTTGACCGACACTAGCGGCCAAACTCCATCAACTCCGCGCGACGACCAACTCTGGCAGGTGACCAACAACTTATAACTTTTGAACAATTGAGACGTCTTAGTTGTTCTTAGTTGTCAACTGAGAAGGTGACTACTACGGTGATCATTGAATCCGGTTGTTGACCAACTCCGAAAACCAAGAACTGAGAACTTCTCATAAGTTTTCATTTATTCATGATCTTAGTTATTCTCAGTTATCAACTGAGAATAAGACCAACTCCGGCTGGCTTCCAACCCTAGCAATAAACAATTGAGAATTTCTCAGAAGTGCTCAGATGTCAACTTAGTAGGCGACCATTTCGGCCAGCGAAGAAGAACTGAGATGTTCACAGTTGTTCCTAGAAACAACTGAGAAGTCGGCGACTAACAACTGAGAAGTTCATAGTTGTCCTAAGAAACAACTGAGTTTTTCATAGTTATATCAAGAAACAATTGAGAAGTGTGTGATTAATAAATGAGAAGTTTACTTAAGTTCATTACAGTTCTCTATCCATCCTACTCCACCTCTGGAGACCATCACTTGAGAACTTCTCAGTTGTTCACTAAGCACAATTGAAAACTTCTTAGTTGTTTTAGTTGTTAGTGAACACAAAAATATGGAAAGCATATTCTTATTAATGTTGGTAGTGGTGCCTAGGCACGTTTAATAAACGTTGTAATTGTTATCATTTATTTCATATCAATAAAGAGATGTTTTGATTATTATTATTGTTCATGTTTACTTATAATAATCTCCGTCCCTAGTACTTGTTAAGCACTAGTATAAAGGCTAAATGATCATGCGATGATCATGTTAGATTTATGGGTACTTGTTTGGAACAAGGTACTGGACATGACCCGCTGTATGAGATTTATGTCATGGTCTATGTCGAACATATATCTCATATTAGTTATGTCATTTGAATCCTTAGACATGAAGTTATTATAGTCTTCCACTTGATGAACATTATGTTTGACATATTCAAACGCTACCTTTAACCGGGAAGTTATAAAGGGTATGATTGGCATAATCGGATTCACGTAGGGAAGAATAATAAGCTAAATGGATTTGTCCCTCTTCGGAGAGATGTCAAGCTTGGGCCTCTCGTAGGAATGGTGTTGATGAAATGTTCGGCCGGACTCAAATGAATTGATTGGATCAATGGCATTTGGATTATCAACATATTCGGAATCGAGAAAGTATTGAACAAAACAAGTTGACTGTTTGACCATGACTTGTGTTCAATGACGTCGAGGACAAAAGGGATTATGACATATTCTAAAGGAATTCGAACTTGTATCTAGTTATACTATTAGGGTAGGTATGACGGTTTGCTAGAACCTAATCATATCTTATGGTTTCATGTTTGAACCAATTGCCAACTTAGTATAATCCTAGAGGGTCACACACAATAGAACGAATCTTTAAAAGGACTAAATTGGAATTTTGGAAATTCTGGACATTCTGGGGAAGTGGGCGACCGCACAGTTTGGACTGGGCGGCCGCACACTTAGCTCAGATTTGTACCAGTTTGTTTCAGATAAATGTGCGACCGCACAGTGTATTCTGGGCGGCCGCACAGTACTGTCGGCTGGCACTTTCCTAATTCGATTTGGAATGTCTTTTGACACAAGATTCCTATTTGGAATAGGTCTTGCTTGTGTATAAAAGGATGAGTTCGGCCAGAACTTCAGTGATAGCCTTTTGTGAGTCTCCAAAGAGTTTGAGAGAGGTTTTACTTTGTTCTAAGACATCCTTGGTCAAAGAACAAAATAATACACAAGAGAGAAAATTCCATATAGTTCAAATTCATTGTGAAAACGTGTTTCACAATTTGGTCTAGCAACCAAGATCAAAGAAGTTCTTTGATATTCGTTCGAAGTATGGATACCGCTAGAGGGTGAAAATCATCATCTTCAAAGTTCGTGTTCAAGCTTTGTGATCGTGATCAAGTCTTCAAATCTCCACCAAAGACCAAGAGAAAATTTAATAGCCATCAAGGGTTAGTTTTATCCTCTATTCATGTTATTGTATTTGATTTAATCATATGAACGGATCTATGGGCTTTGGGGTTTTAAAAATTTTAAATGCTATATTCCGCTGCGCATGTTACTACGAAACCCAACAGTGGTATCAGAGCCCCGTTCATGTTGATTATTTCAATACCTAGATCATGTTATGTGTATATAAATTGTTTATGTGCCTTGCATGATGTGAATATTGGAATATATGACGTTTATGTGTTATGTGATTTTATGTGGTTTATTGTTTGCAACTTTAATCGCACGATTCAATCGCAATAAATAAATTATGATGGATTCAGAATTGTTGATTATTAATTTTTGATTGGATCAAAGTTTTAATAATCGGGGAAAAACGATTTTGAGACAAAAATTTCGAACTTGAAAATTCTGCACCTTCTGATGGCCATGGGCGACCGCACAGAAGATTCTGGGCGGCCGCACATTTTTTGGGCGACCGCACAGATCTTTTTGGGCGACCGCACAAAGGGATCAGAAGGTCTGATTTTGGTCAAAAACAGAATCTGAAATTTTTTTAAAAATTCAACAAAACCAGTAACAGAACCAGTCCAGACTTGCTGATCTGGAATGGGTTTTGGGTAGTTGGTTTGTGTGTGGATTTTGGGGTTTGATTTTCCTATTTGTTTTAGTCTTGTGATTCTAAGATTGGTTCAAGGTTTGGATGGCTAATCTGCGTTCATCGAGATTGTTTTTCCCAAACTTGATCGCAATCAAAGTTTCAAAGATAAAACGAAGTTAGAATTATGAAGAGTTCATAATTGCTAAAATTGAGAAACAAAGTTCTTGATTCAATGATTGGAGATCCATGTGGAATTTTGAATGCAATTGGCCTACGTACATCGAGACCATCTATTGCTTAGTTTCGGCCACATGGACTACTTTCTTAGTTTCTTGAATTAGTGCGGGATTGTGGTTGCCTAATGGCTTAGTTCGACCGCACTTCTTGTTGTCTTGATTTGGAGATAATAACCAAAGTTGAAATAGTCTCATCCTCATAATTATAGAGAAACTAATGACACATAAATATCATGCTTAAATTAATGGAGATTAATTTAGTGGCTAAACTTGATGTGTAACATGTTTATATTATGTGCTCATAAATGTGTTATATGCTATATGTGATGAACCTTCAAATAAAGTTTTAAGTCCTTCTTTGTCATGCCATGATTAAAACACTTGTTTATGCATGGGTAATCTTGATGTGGGTTCGCCTCCGCGAGGTGCATTAATCTTATTCATGTATGAGCAAGATGAGGTTCATTAATTTAATGTGGGCTTGCTCCACAAGGTGCATTAAATTGAATGGTTCCTATGCGTTTAAAATGGTTGGACTTAATTAGGCGTCAAAACAGTTTTGGGCCTAGGCAAAAGATGAGATTAAACATGCTTTTTGAAATTGGATTTCTCAAAGAATCTCATAAAAGGATCTAAGAATCATATGGGATATGATTGACATGATTGTCTACCTAATTAATTTAGTTTTGAGTGGTCCGCCTCCGTGGACTCAAAAGTTAAATTAAAGTTGGATCTTAGCCAATTAAATTATATTATGTATGGATGTATATGAAGGTTATATAATTTAATGGGAGTATTTTCATTTGAAAAATACATTATTTATTTCCTTAATGAAAAATTGGTACTTATTAAATTTTGGAAATTTTGCATATTTGTAGATAATGACTAATAACACTCAATCAATGTCGTTGCGATCGATCCTTGAGAAGGATAAGCTCGAAGAGAATGGTACCAACTTTATGGATTGGATCCGTAGCATAAGAATTGTTCTTAGGCAAGAAGATAAGTTGTACATTCTCGATGGGCCTCTCCCCGCTGAACCACCGCCTACTGCCCCTAGGGTAGAAAAAGACAATTACAAGAAACATCGTAATGATTCTAGAGATGTAAGTTGTCTCATGCTTGCTGCTATGTGTTCAAAAATCCAACAAAGTTTGGAACATTTGGAAGCCTATGAGATAGGCGTGGAGTTGAGAACCATGTTTCAAGAGCAAGCTAAGCAAGAGAGGTACAAGACCATTGTTGCATTCACTACTTGTAAAATGAATGAAGGGCAACAAGTGAGTCCTCACTTTCTTAAAATGAAAGGTTATGTAGAGCACCTTGAGAAACTTGGCTATCCAATCCCATTGGAGCTAGCCACGGATCTCATTCTTAATTCATTGCCTAAAAGTTATAATCAGTTTGTAATGAATTATAACATGCATGGAATGATAAGAATCTCTCTGAGTTGCATGGGATGCTCAAAACTGCAGAGATGAAAATTGTGGAGAAAGGTTCTCCCGTGCTCTTGGTTCATGATGGGAAGAAGGCTAATGCCAAAGGAAAAGGTAAGAAAGTTATCAAACCCAAAATAAGCAAGGCAAAGGTTTGGCCAAGGCTTCTGAGGCAAAAACCCGATTCACAAAAGGATGCAATCTGTTTCCATTGTCAAGAAATTGGTCATTGGAAACGTAATTGCAAGGCTTTCTTGGAAGAGCAAAAGAAGAAGAAGAGCAGCAAGGCTGCGTCGACTTCAGGTATCCTATATGATAGATATTCTCCTTTCTACCACTGATTCTTGGGTATTGGATACCGATGTGGTTCTCACATTTGTCTAAATGTGCAGGGACTAAAGAATAGGAGACTGCTTAAAGAAGTGAAGTAGATCTACGTGTGGGGAATGGAGCAAGAGTTGGCTGCATTAGCCGTAGGGACTTATGAAGTCACTTAACCTTCCGGATTAATTCTTGTTTTGAACATTGTTATTATGTTCCGGATTTAAGCAGAAATATTATTTCAATTTCTTGTTGGATAATGAAGGTTTTAAGTTCTTATTGAGAATAAGAAAATTTCTATTTATTTAAATGATGTGCTTTTATGGTATTGCTAATTCATTTAATGGCCTTTATATCTTGGATGTCAAGAATGAAATACTGACAATGTCTATCATGTAAATAAGTAAATCTAAACCTAATGATGTAAATCATACCTATTTATGGCATTGCCGTCTTGGTCATATTAATGAGAAGCGTATCTCAAAACTCCATGGGGACGGACTTTAGTTCATGTGACTCGAGTCATATTATACTTGTGAGTCGTGTCTTCTTAGATAAATGACTAAGACACCTTTTACCAAGTTGGGTGAAAGGGCAAGCGACTTATGGGGTTGATACATTCCGATGTATGCGGACCATAAGTAGCAATGCTAGGGGAGGATTTCAATACTTCATAACCTTCACTGATGATTATAGTAGATTTGGGTATGTTTACCTAATGAAACATAAAAGTGAAGCATTTGAGATATTTAGAATATTTCAAAATGAAGTAGAAAAACAACTGACAAAAGTAAAAAGCACTTCGATCAGATCGAGGTGGAGAATACTTAAGTCAAGAATTTGATGATCTCTAAAGAATTGTGGAATAGTTCACAATTGACTCCACCTGGAACACCACAATGGAATGGTGTGTCCGAGAGGAGAATCGGACTTGTTAGACATGGTTCGATCACATGATGAGTCAAGTTGATCTTCCAATATCCTTTTGGGGTTACGCCCTAGAAACCGCTTGCTTTCACACTAAATCGTAGTGTTCCAACTAAATCGGTTCAAAAGACTCCATATGAGATGTGGAGCGGAAAGAAGCCCTGTCTGTCTTTCATGAAGATTTGGGGTTG
>JAOWBW010000148.1:1721661-1776439 GCA_026119855.1 Campanula takesimana
TGGTAGGCACGGGTGTGTTCCATGGCTTTCAAAAACGGCGTTCATCTAGCAAGGCCAGTTCATCGTGCCGGCTTCGGAGCCAATATACCTCATGAATTTGATTTTCTAGTATTAGAGATGGGACCTCCAATTCTGCCGGGAGCATGGCCTCCATCCCGTAGGTGAGAGCAAAAGGAGTTTCCCCGGTGGCGGTCCTGACTAAAGTCCGGTAGCCCCACAGCGCCAGGTGTATCTTCTCGGGCCAATCCCTTCCCCGTGTTGCCATTTTCTTGATGATCCGTTCAAGCGTTTTGTTAATGGCTTCTACCGCACCATTGGTTTGAGGCCTATAAGGGGAGGACTTATGACGAGTGACTCGAAATTCTCCCAACAGTCGATCACATTCGCCCTCAAAGTGTGAGCCATTATCAGTGATGATCTCATTCGGGATTCCATAACGGCACATGATGTTTTCCTTCATAAATTCCGCGAGCTTCTTTAAGGTTAAGACTTTGTAGGATTTGGCTTCGACCTATTTCGTGAAATAGTCCACGGCTACCACGACAAATTCATGGCCATTGCTTCCGGGTGGATAAATCTTTCCAATGATGTCAATGCCCCAAGTTGAGAAAGGCCAAGGGGTTGTCATGTAATAAAAATGGTGTGAAGGCAGGTGATTAAGGTTGGAGAACCGTTGACACTTATCACACTTCTTCACAAACTGTATGCAGTCGGTTTCCATCGAGATCCAAAAATACCCCATTTATAGGATGACTTGCATTAAGGCCCGAGCATTCATGTGAGGGCCACACACTCCACCATGGACCTCTTTCATGAGTTCCTGCGCTTCCTTTGCGCTTATGCATCTTAGGAGAAGGCCCTGATGGCGTTTCTTGTACAAGATATCTCCCAGAATCACGTAGTGAGATGCTAACCATTTGAGGGCTGCCACACCCCTTTGTCTTTGATCCCATCCTTGTATTCTCCTTCCTCATTTATGAAGGAAACTTCTCCTTCTTTGAGGAATTGGTAAATTTAGTTGTACCATGGTCCTCTACTTTCTCCTCTTCTCCGGGGCTCCTTCGATTTCACAACAGTAGGCCGGATTTTTCTTTTCTACCAACCCTGAAGGGTTTTATTGATTTTCCTTCGGGGATTTCCACTAAAGAAGCCTAGGTAGCCAAAGCATCCGCGAAGTGATTCTGATCCCTTGGTAGGTAATGAAAGCTAACCTCTTTGAATTGGGCCATGAGCTCCTCCATATGGGCGTGGTATTTTTGCAGCCACGGGTCCAACGTCTTTCATTTGTTTAGACACTTGGTTGATGATCAAGGCTGAATCCCTGTAGACTTCCAATTCTTTCACATTCCTTTCAAGGGCGGCCTCCAAGCCGGCTGTGCATGCCTCATATTCGGGCGGCATTGTTGGTCACCTCAAAGTTTAATTTAATGGCAATAGGGGTGTGCTCGTCCTTCGGATCCACTAAGAGTATTCCAATGCCATTTCCCTTCTTGTTCGCGGCGCCATCAAAGAACAGTTGCCATTTGTTTCCACCCTTAAGAGCAAATATTCATTCGTCGGGGAATTGGGGGTCAGTCTCCTTTTCTTCATTGCTAGGGAATCTGCCAAGTGTTCCGCCATAACTCTCCCTTTGACTGCTTTTTGCATCACATGAATGATATCATACTCTGCTAGGAAGAAAAACCATTTGGCGAGTCTCATGGACAGAGAAGGCTTTTCCAATAGACATTTAATGGGATCTATTTTGGAGATGAGCTGTATCGGGTGGGAATGCATGTAGTGCTTCAGTTTCCTCACTACCCATACCAGTCCAGCACACGTCTTTTCAATGGCGGAGTAGTTAAGTTCACTCCCTTGCAGTTTCTGGTTCATAAAGTAGATGGCATTCTCTACTTTTGAATCTCTTTTCTCTTGGGCCAATATAGCTCCTACCGACGTTTCAGTCACTGTCAAGTAGAGCAAGAGAGGCTTATCTTTGTGTGGAGGGAAAAGGATCGACGAATGAATTAGGTATGCTTTGATTTTCTCGAAGGCCCTTTGACATTCCTCGTTCCACTCAACCTCCGCATTCTTTCTTAGCATTTTGAAAATGGGCTCACATGTGGGTGTGAGTTGGTTTATGAAACGGTTGATGTATTGCAATTGTCACATGAAGGCTTTTACCTCCGTTTGAGTACGCGGTGGTCTCATTTCTACAATTGCCTTAACCTTTTGGGGGTCAATCTCAATGCCGCGTTCGGTGACCATGTACCCCAAAACTTTGCCACGGGACACCCCAAAAGTGAACTTAGCCGGGTTGAGCCTCATGGAGTGCTTTCTCAACCTATCAAAGAACTTCCTCAAGTCGATTACGTGTTGCCCATCGTTCCTTTGGATGGATGATCATGTCGTCTACATACACCTTTATTTCCTTGTGGATCGTGTCATGGAATAGGGCGGTTTGCGTCCCTTTGGTAAGTAGCCCCAGCGTTTCTTAGCCCAAAAGGCATTACGGTGTAACAGAAGGTTCCCCATGGGGTGGTGAAAGCAGTCTTTTCTTGGTCTTCCTCGGCCTTTTGATTTGATTGTACCCGCGAAGCCATCCACAAAGGACTTGACCTCGAAACTGGAGGTCGTATCCACGAGCATGTCAATGTTTGGGAGCGGGAAATCGTCCTTCGGACTCACTTTGTTAAGGTCCCGAAAGTCAACACAGCATCGGACCTTTCCGTTGGCCTTTGCTACTGTCACTATGTTGGAGAGCCATGAGGATATTCTATTACCCTTATGAAGCCGACTGGAGCAGTTTTTCAATCTCTTATTTGACTTGTAAAGACCATTCCGGTTTGATTCGTCGAAGCTTCTGCTTAACCGGTTTCACTTCTGGATCCCGGGGATCTTGTGTTCCACAATCGAGGCATCCAACCCAGGCATGTCTTGTAAGACCAAGCGAAAACATCCACATATTCCTTGAGCAGCTTAACCAAGTCTTTCCTTTTGGCTCCTTTGAAGTAGCTACCAATCTGTGTTTCCTTTGGCTCATTTGCAGTCCCCAAATTCACTTTGGTTAAAACCTCTTCGGTAGCTTGGGCACGGTTTTCCTCTCGGTCAATAACCTGTTTTGAGAGTTTTTTAATGTATTGTTCGTTTAGTGCGTCTGCATTATTAGGTGATTCATCATTAACTATTTTCAGATTATTAGTTAATTTATCATCTAATAAGTTGGCAATGAGGGGATACTCGGAAAGGTCCATCATCTCATTTAATGCGAAAGGTATTACAATGTTGTCTACAAGATCATAATCCTCGGGCGTGAGGCCCTCGGAGGAAACAGACTCAAACTCAAAGACAAGAGACTGAGGGGACTCGGTTACACTAGACCCTACGACAGGTGACTCTGGGGGACGGGGTACAAATCCAAGTTATATGATCATCTTTTCCTTGCTAGCCAGAGGCCCGGAGAAAGTCGCCCAATTTTTCAGAGGCACGTCACTTTACTCAACCAAGGTGTGGGGGTGAAGACTTCGGGGAACCCATTGTCTATTGCAGCAACCATTTCTTCCTCTGAATCGATCAAGTCTGGCACAACTAGCTTTTCCCTAAATAGCCCTTTCATCACCACGCCATCCCACTCGTCGTCCATGACTTCTCCCTCGGTTTCCTTGGGAGCCCATTCTTCAAACCCATCTTTACCACCCCGACCCCAGACGGGTTTCGCTTTCTTACCGTTCCCTTTCATGGACCAATCCTCAAATGCTTCACCCATTTCGGACACCCCTTTGAAAGAGTACCCACGCGTTCCCGTGGGTTTGTTAGGATCAAGCATTGCGGGCGTGTTTAGGAATGCCCTCCTTACGGGATTGGCGGTCATGCCTCGGAATTTCACAAGGTCTTCTTGGAGCTTGTCCCAATTGGTCATTATTGACTCTCCTTTTATCGGGGCTTCAGTTCGGATTCCCCCTTTTACAAAGTAGCGGCTCATATCAAAGGTATATGGGCGAAGGTTGGGAGTTTTGTAAGGGACTCCTTGAGCTCGAGCTTGGCTCTTCTTCCGGGCCATTTCCTTATCCATTTTGAGATCTTCGGGAGTAGGTTTATACCCTAAACCATAGAGTGTCTTTTGCTCCCTAATTTCAACAACTTTGTGAGTTCCTTGGAGCTTCTTTCCAAGGCCAAGTCCTGGGAGATAGTGCATCAAGCGCATCATTTTCATTGGGGGGGGGGGGAATCTTATCCTTGGTGAGTGTGAGTCCACAAAAACAGACGTGGGTCTCAGAAGGTATTCCCGTGAAGCTGGTCAGAACCATATCATTCCCCTCGTGCTTAATTTCCAACAAGGGGATTCCGTTGCTGTTAGTCCCTCCCATGGTGACGCTGTCCCCGTAAATGACCATTACGTTGCCCTCTTGCACATATTTCACGCATTGGTGGAGGGTGGAAGCCACTCTATTTACCTTATGGAGCCACGGGAGTCCTAGCAAAGTTGTGAAGGAGACGGGGATATCGAGTACTTGGAAATCCGTTGGCATCCTTTGCTTCTCAAACCAGAGGTTCAAAGTGACCATCCCTAGGACTGATCGGGCTGTGGAGTCATAAGCTTTGACGGTGATCATGGAGGGCCTTAGGTCGGCAGCTTTGAGGCCAAGGAGGTCCATCATCTTGGCGGGTAGAACATTCATGGCGGAACCGTTGACAACCAAGACCCGATGGAGGCGACATCCGTCCAACTGTACCGTAATGTAGAGGGATTCATTGTGATTAGCCCTAGATTTTGGCAAATCCAGATCGGTGAAGGTGATGATGTTCCCATACTGAACGCTTCCGATCATTTGTACGGCCTCTTCGGGGATGGCCGTGGTAGGTACCATGGTCTGGGCCAAGCATTCCTCCAATTTGAGCTTATGCGGGTAGGACGATGTGAGGAGGGACCAGAGGGATATGTTGGCTTGGGTTCTTTTCAGTTGAGTAAGGACGGGGTCTTCCTTTTTGAGGTTCGTATTGTTGGGGAATTGGGGGGATCACCGCATCCACTAGCCCATACTAGCAGTCATCACCATGGAGAAAATATTCAACACATGAATAATATGAAAGAACAGGAACACCATAATTTGTTAACCCGGTTCACCACCACCACGTGGCTACATCCGGAGGCCCCAAGCCAGGATATCACTATAATAATATGTTGATTGTTACAATTTACATATGCACTCACACAAATCTAGCATAGTAACTCTCCATGAACAACCCTCTCCTACATATTATTATCTCTCCCCAAGAACACACAAACAACACGGTCATGGCCGGGTTGTAGGATCGCCCCCCATGGCTCTCCTAGGCCCCCGGCCCCCTCCTAGACACTATTTTGTGCTCTCTCTTGATATCCTAACTCTCCTTTTTGGGTACAAAATATTATGGTGGTAGTCACAATATATTTATAGGTACAAAACCTAATCCTAATCCTGATCAAAACCTAATTACCCGGAGTCCTTGAGACGAAAGAGTAAATTGTGAGTATGGGAATTAATCTCCTTACTAATAAGGAGAAAATTCCTTAATTACAATCCTCCTACTCCATGCCAACTCCTGCAGTCCTGCTTACCGGCGCGCCCTCCTGCCCTGACCAGGCGCCCGCTTACTCCTCTCGCCAGCGTCTGCCTGGTCCTTCACAGGCGTCCGCTCGGTCTTGACTCCTCTCCTCCGCGGTTTTGACCTTCACCTTGGTTTTGACTCCAATCCTAACAATCTCCCACATGGAGACATAAACCACCATTGTGACATGCTCCTATCATACTCCCACCAGAGAATGATCTACCAAATATTTTTGCACCACCATTGTAACACCAAAGCTCCTCCTTGATGATGATAAGCCTCCACGTTCCTCCACCATGAGCCTCCAAGCCCAAATAATAAGGCGAGTTGAAACCAAGCGACGCTTCAACCTCTCCGTGTTAGATTCTTCTTGCCTCTCCAAATTAACTTCTACCTTGATTTATTTGTAAGACTAACTTCGCCTTCTCCCTCCTAGATCCACTCCCCTTGCAATGCTCCCCATCAAACTCGGACCACCTTGCTTCTTGCATTGTCTTCTTGTGGTCTTTTCTCGCTCCCTGTTAGGTACTTGTGACTGTCTCCTTGCTGATCAGCTACACATTATCACCTCTCCACCCTAACACACCGTTTATTGATGTCTCTCCCTTTTACACCAATAGGCCGCTCTTTAAGCCTCTTGCTCCCACCCGGAACGAAATTGATGTTGTCGGTAGAGTACAACATCCTCCTAACCCCCATCCGTCATTTGCAAGAAGTCCTCCTCTTCTCACGTGGTCAAACCGGCTTATACCACTCACCTCTGCATCGTCGGTTGCTTACGCAAGTGCCTAATGCAATATCCTTTCTTTAATATTTTCTCCAACCACCTTGACTGCCCCAAGATCCCTTAAAAACCTCCAGATCCGATCTCTGCATCTCCAAATTCCACCTCGAATTTCTGCAGATCTCATAAGAAACAAACAAAATTTTCAGACTTTCTGATCTTCCGCACGATCGTTGACCTATTTGGCACGTGTCTTGCTTCAACCATAAACCTTAAAAACTCTCAGATCCCTGCACGTCTTTCACACGAAGAATCTGCACTGCACGAAATCTGCACGTGTGCTGCACCAAGCCCACACGTGCATTGCACGAATTCTGCACATGCACTGCACGAAAATCTGTTGTCTTTTTTCTTCACCTTGGATCTCTCCTAGATCTCAAAACAAAGCTCTGATACCAGTTGTTGGGGAATTGGGGCGATCACCGCATCCACTAGCCCATACTAGCAGTCATCACCATGGAGAAAATATTCAACACATGAATAATATGAAAGAATAGGAACACACATAATTTGTTAACCCGTTTCACCACCACCACGTGGCTACATCCGGAGGCCCACCCAGGATATCACTATAATAATATGTTGATTGTTACAGTTTACATATGCACTCACACAGATCTGGCATAGTAACTTTCCATGAACAACCATCTCCTACATATTATTATCTCTCCCCAAGAACACACAAACAACACGGTCATGGCCGGGTTATAGGATCGCCTCCCATGGCTCTCCTAGGCCCCCGGCCCCCTCCTAGACACTATTTTGTGCTCTCTCTCTTATCCTAACTCACCTTTTTGGTACAAAATATTATGGTGGTAGTCACAATATATTTATAGGGATACAAAACCTAATTACCCGGAGTCCTTGAGACGGAAGGAGTATAATTGTGAATATGGGAATTAATCTCCTTAACTAATATGGAGATAATTCCTTAATTACAATCCTCCCACTCCACGCCACTCATGCAGTCCGGCTTACCAGGCGCCCGCCTGCCCCTGACCATGCGCCCGCTTACTCCTCTCGTCAGCGTCTGCTCCTTTCTGCCTTCATCAGGCGTCCGCCTGGTCCTTCACAGGCGTCCGCTCGGTCTTGACTCCTCTCCTCCACGGTTTTGACCTCCACCTTGGTTTTGACTCCAATCCCAATAAGTATCACCTGTCTCTTTGGATAAATGGGGAGGTGAGCGGTGTTCCGACGGTGGAGGTTTCTTGGGATTCTCAGTGTGCACTTGCCCGGAACGGGTCAATACACTTATTTCTGCAGGTCATCCACTTCTCCCCAATTCTTCCGCTGGCGCTGGTAAATTTTGGGTGGAGTAAGGCCATGCCGCCTTTCTTAACTCATTTACTGTGACCATTGCCCTTGAGGCGGGTGCGAATTCACGAACTCCTTTGAGGGAAACAAGGCGGTATCTTGTTCTTCCCAGACTCCCATGGTTTCTCAAAGTTTTTTCAAATTCAACATACAACAGAAGTAATCTGGGAACATTAATTCATCACTGCCAAACTGAGATGGTGGTGAGAGGGGTGGCAAGGAGAGGAAGTCGTCCAAAGTCAAGCCGGGAAGTCATCCACCTTCTTTGGGAGCGGGATGCGAGGCGTTACATAGGAGGATACCTCATCATCATCACTAGTGCAGAGATATCAGAGCTCTTCGCGAGCAGGGACCGAATTGCACTGCTCATTTGGGTGAGGTGCTCTTCATAGTTGATCATCTCCGGGCCTTCCCCCATTTCAAGCATGCCATCTCCTCATTATGGTTGCACACCCTTTTGACCGATCTCTTGCCAGTCGATGAGCTACACGGTTCGGTGAGATGAAAATGATTGTACCGAGGAGGATAACACTCATTTGCACCGAGGCTTTGGCTTTCCAACTTGTTCTTGATAGCCTTTTCTATTTCCTCCATACATTCTTCGTATGTTAGATCATGCTCGGCGAGCGTAATCACAATCAATTCTTTAAAATCTTGACATAGGACTCTTGCACTCACCACGCTGGCCATCATACAATCTCAGGGGCACTCCATATTTCCTTCTTGTACACATTCCCATAGGAGATCCTACCATTTCTCTCCTATTTCCATAAGCGGGGTGTTAAATTCCCAGAAGGCTACCGGTATCGGTTCTGCAAATCCGATCACGTTCACGTTTTCTTGCCCGAATTCAATCATGTTGATGGCATTGTTGTCGGGGAAGGGGTTGTTGACTACATTTGGACCACGAGGGTGTTCAAGATTCCCCTTGTCAATTAGGTCGAGGATAATGCGTTTTATCACGGAGTAGTCATCAGTGTTGTGGCCATGGTAATGTGTGAAAGGCGCACCTCCTATTTCTGTCAAGGTTTTTATCAGGATTCCTGGGTTGGTAGTTGACCAAGGCTTCACAAGCCCTGTTTGACTAGGCCCTCGAATGCCTTGCTTATAGCATCCCAAAATCCTCAAACCTTACGTACGGACGTTTTTTCTGAGTTTCTGACCTTTTGCGGAGCTTACCTTGGGCTCTCCTCCTGGATGTTGTTGACTGTCCCCCAAGGTTTGTTTTCCCTTACCAGTGGTTGGGGGCGGTATCTGTAGGAGTTATCACTACCTTGGGCAGAAGACTGTTCACTGAGAGCCTTCTCAAACTTGGACCCTGCGGTTACCATGGTGCGGAGATTAGGATAGAAGTGATGACTGATCAGAGCCCGCAACTGAGGTTTTAAACACGACTGAAAAATGTCTAGTTGCTCATCTTCGGTGGGTCGATTGGAAATTTCCCCAAGTTTGTAGTTTTACCTTTTGTAGAATTCCCCAATTGGTTCATCATTTCTTTGCAAGTTGCTTTGCAAGTCGGTACGATTGGTTTCCCACTCTAAATTAGACCGGTACTTGGTGAGGAAAGCTTCTTTGATCTGGTCCCATGTGACCCGAGACTCGTCTTTTAGGTTAAAGAACAATTTGAGTGCATTTCCTCTCAAAGACAATTGGAAGTGGTCGGCCATTTGTTGTACAGTGCAACCCTTCACCTTCATTGCCAAGGTGTAAGCATTGAGGTGAGTCTGGGGGCAAACGGTTCCATCAAACTTTTCAATCTCCGGTATTTTTAATCGGTGAGGAAGAGGGACAATTTTACCGGGGTCGGTGATTCCCGAGGTGAACTTCTTCTCGTTCATTCCTTCGAACCTTTCCTCCATTTGTTTCAGCCTCTCTACCAACCATCCCATTTTAGGGTCCACGTGCGGGCTAGAGTTGATGGATCCCATGGTTGTCACTGGCATTACTGTTGGAGGCACGGTGGTGGAAGGGATTACCGGAGGAAGATTTTGAGGTAGTGCATGGGTGTATACATACCTATATCCTTGAGTACTGGTTGGGATGCATGGCGGAATGGCCTCGGAGGTTTGTGCCGCCGGATATTGAAATGGGTACGGTACCCCTTGGGAAGCAATTGGCAGAGCTGGGGGTGGTAACCCGACAGTGGTTGGAGCCAAGGGTGTTCGGCTCGTTGGGCGGTGGGATTGGACCATATGGGTTAAAATCCGGGTGGATATGTGGGGAAAACGCCCGGAGGGATAAAAGGAGCTTGGATGGTGGGCGCACCTTGGTGAATGGTGTTTTGGTATGTGGGACGTGAGGTCGCCACATCAGGGTAATTTTTGGGAGGAGGAACTTGGTTATATCCTTGGGGTTGCACATTTTCGAACTCCTCCTCGTCAGTGATCTCTACAAGGCCTCCATCATTTTCAAACATAACGGATATCCCTCTCTGTCTCATGACCTCCACAACCCTATTCTGCATATCTTCCCGATGCTTTCTTACGTTTTCTTCCCTGGCCCTAGCGGCCTCCAAAGCTTGTACCAGTTCTTCCCTGGTGAGCCCATTGGGATTAACCATGTTATCACCCCCGCTACTACTTCCTGCCGGACTAGTCATACGGAGAAACCTAAGTGAAGCTGCTGATGAACTGTCGGACTCAGCACTAACCAAACGGCAACCCAGAACTCTGACCCACTTCTTGTGAGCTGCGGAGGGGAAGGAGGTACTTTTCAGACTCGGGTATCAGCTTGGGCTAGTGTTTGGGGAGAGGCTTAGGCTCATGCAACATGAAATATTAATGTCTTTATTTATCATTTTTGTTCCTGTTTACTTAAAATATCTTTTATCCTCAATAGGTTGGAAAAGATTTCTCTTCTTTTTCACGACTAATCTAAACCCTGGATCAGTGGAGGCCATCACTACGTCTATAAGCCCCTCGTTTTTCACCTGTATTGCACACCCCCAAGGACGGACAATCCCGGGCGAGGGTCCTATAGGGCACGTGGCTTCCACTGACCAAAAGAACCAAACCTAGGGTCTAGTGCATCACAAAACGCCAAATATTGGGCCATTCTTATCATAATTGAGCCCCGGTTAAGGTTAAGATTAACTTAACGCTTTAGCGAAATTCCGGCATGACCTCTTTTAACGAGGGGTCTCGGGCCTTAGCCTTGGGCTTAAAGATGATTAGGATGGGTCAAGCATTAGAGCTTAATGATGCGGTGTCAACCTATCCTTAATACATGACTTTGGTTAATTATGGTTGGAATTAACGCTTAAGTCAAAGACCGGGTCAAGGAGGACTTTGGTCACACTTGCTTTCACAAGGAGTCGTGACTCGGGCGTTAACTTGGCCATAATTAGCGTTTGGGCACGTATTAAGGACGTGATGACGTGGGCTAGACCAAAAACCAACCAAGGTCACGGTATTTGTGTGTCACGGAAATGTGTAGCTGACTCGGCTCGGAAGGGGAGGTGGAATGGACCCGTGCGCGCGAGAAGGGAACAAGAGCACCAATCAAGCTGCATCGTGGCATCCATCCCGGGTTTAAAGGGTTTTTGGAACATGCACAAGGTCAAGTACGCGTTGTGTGAAGCCTTCTATGTTCCCTTTTGAGTCAAAATAGAAATTTTTGGTCCGTTTTAATATCATGAGTATTGTATGAACAATTGTATGAACAAGTATGATGAACAAGTATTTTGCGCAAGCAAGTAAACAAACATATTAACAAGCAAGAACCAAAATTTGTACATGAAAAGATTGTGCACAACCAAAGGTATTAAAACCAAAATCTTTACAACAAGGAAAAAACCTTTTGAAAATCGTTTATGAAACAAGGTTGTGCACAACAAAAGATTTTGAAGACCAAAACTTTATGAAAAGGGATCATGCACAATAAGGTTTTGAAAACCCAATTTTATGTCCAAAAAGGTTGTGCATGACCAAGACTTTTAAAAATCCAATTTTGGCTAAGGAAAAGAAGGTGAAAGTGCACAAGTAGAGGCTGTAAATTGGAACCTGGACCAGAGGAAGAAAGGGGACCATCAGAATGTTTCTGCCCTGCACAAAATTGTTAATTTGAAACATTCTGTGGGCCCAGACAAACTAGCCGTACGGCTAGAGCAGGAGATCCATTATTTTTTGCAAACTTTCAGCTTCTGATCGTCAAGCCCCAGTTTATTTGAATTTCCAGAACATTCATACTCATAGGAATCAAAACAGAAACATAAAACACACACAAAATAAGCACAAGGTCAACAAACGGGGACGGGAGTTTGACCCACACAAAAGCATTCCCAAAGATTCTAAAAAGAAGTTTGGAAACAATTTATTCCCCTGCGGAGTCGCCACTGTAAGGATCCTCCCCCTCGGGCGAAACGGGTTCGCTCAAGGAAGAAAAGCCAAACACGGGAACTAAACATATTTAACGGAGTCGCCACATTTGTTAACTTATAACCCAACAAATGAAAATGGTTAGAGATTAATGAGTTCGGAGGTCACGTTACGACTTGGGAAGAGTTTGACGTCACCCAAGTCGCCTCGGACAAAGCCGAGTCTCCCTTATGTTTGTTAACGAAAAGTGCATGTATGTGTGTGTGTTTTTAACGGAAAACTGTAGTTTTAACTAGTTATTGATTTTAACAGAGGAAAAAGGGTTTATTTGCATAAACATTGACAAAACAAGACAGAAAAGAAAAAAATTCCCTCTGACCCAACTTAGCCGTACGGCTAGGAGGGGTCTTCCCGGGGATTTTGACAGTTTATCAACAAACAGTCCAGTTCTAGGCAAAAACAGAGCATTCTGCAGGAACTGGACCAAACTGTTCTGATTCCAGTTTATGTTTGAACCAAAATACATAAATAAACTCATTCCTATGCTCTTTGATCATCAAATGAACCTCAAAACATGGATTTAAGGGTGATCAAGGCAATCATTGGAGAAATATCAAGAAGGATGGCAAACATGCTCTTTTGGACCAAAGTGACCATTTGATGAGTAAATATTGGAACTTTACCATCAAAATTGCCCTTTCATGCAAGATTAATCCTTTAGGGACAAAAATATAACATAAAGATTGAATCTTTATGACCCAAACTTGGGGATTTTGGGCTAAATCAAAAATGGGGATGATAAAGATTAAGACTTTATCCCCAAACATGATCATCATGGCCAAGATCATTTAATATAAACATAAATATAAGTATATGCTTTCACCATATAAATGGATCCTAAAGCTTTTTATAACAAGGAACTAACAAATCATGATCATCCTAGGTTTTAACCACTTCTCATACCAAGATGGAGGGCACATTGAGTCATTTCATGATTTGGATCACAATATGTATATATATGAAGCAATATATGTGCTTGAATGGACAAGACTTACAAGAATATAAAAGTGCTTGAATGGACAAGGCTTGCAAGGTAAAATAAAGAGCAACACAAGAACATAAACAAGATAATCAAGAAATAAAAGAATTTTGAGATGGAGAGAAGATGGGGAGAAGGAGGCTTCACCTATGGTGAGGTTCTTGCCTATCTTCCTCTCTTTTCACTCAATTTATATGGTGGTTTTCTCTCAGTTTTCGATTCTGCAGAGTTTCCACTGTCGCGCCCCAGACCCGTGGTCCTACTTGGCCCCACACTCGGGACACAATTGGAAGACGTCATAAAACACTTAAAAATTCGAAATATATTTTCATAAAGTTTAACAAAATCCACACTCGAAGTTCAAAGACTTCCAATTAACTTTCAAACAAGCTTTACAAACGAAAGTACTTAGCCCGAAGGCTTACAAACTCTTATACAAATGCACAATCACCACACTTTAACAAAATAGGTGATACACGGATCAAGTATCGGGTACACTACCCCAAAGGTTATACATTTATATAATGTAACCTTTAAACCACACTTACTTTCCAAAATGGATTATCAACCCGACATCCTCCTTTGTGAAGTGACCTATCCCCTGGGCTCGCCTTTATCTAAGGAAAACAACATTGAAAGGAACAGGGTGAGAATAAATCTCAGTAAGCTACTAAAATGCAACTACGTTACATGCTGAAATGATACTCATAATTGAACAATGTCAATAAACATTCATTTAGCACATAACATGAGAGGCAAAGCCAACTCATCATATACCACACATAAGGCGGAAATAAAAACTCATACGTGGATACTGAGCCAAGGTTCTCGAATCAAACATATAACCATCTGAGAGGTATCAACTGAGCAGCACCAAAGGGCTGAAGCCGGTTCCGGAACCAAACAATAACAACAACAACAACAATAACAACAACAACAACAACAGGGGGAAATGACACAAAGTCATAACCCAAACGGTGACTAAACTCACACAAAGGAGAGCTAGCCCAAACCCCAATCCATGGCCCAAGGAAGGGGGTTAAAAATGGGAAACCAATGGTAGAAGCCTTACAATGAACTTGGCTCATGTGCCATTATAATCCCTACCACTGCTCGACACCACAACAAGTACCAGCTGGACTTTAACACGAGCATAGTAATAAATACTTGCTTAAACAACAACCAGGGCATGATTCCAAAGTAGGGAACCACAAAAAAGTCATCACAAAGATGTAAACACGTTACTCATAAAAGAGTTCACAACATTGACATTAAGTCACAACACAATCCTTTATCAATGACATTAAGTCAAACAACAATCTTGCACACACTTGAACACGATCCTCAACAACCAAGTACGTTAAACCCATTTCTCACACAAGGGATTACAAAGTAAGAAACCCCATGGAAGCATCATAAAGATGTACAACACTCAAATGAACCTAAACGGTTACATCATTCCAAACTCGATCACAAACGGACTAATTCATACCCTTTTATGATAAAACACCTATCGGAGTATCATAGGATAATAACCAGAACCTAGTCATGATTTGAACCTTAATTCAAGTTGAATAAACCAATTCATCATGTAGTACTCAAAAATAGCTTTCCAACTATAGTTTACACGTACAAAACGGAGTCCGGATCAAGAAGTTATGGCCTCCGGAAGATGGAAAGTAAAGCGGACAAACTGCAAAAGAATAGGGTGCACACGCCCTCCCTAAAAGGGACGCGCGCGCCCCCTTTGATCAGAATGGTTGTTTTTGAGTGCACAAGAGGGTGCGCACACCCTCCCTAAAAGGGAGCGCGCGCCCCATCGTCCGATTAGGCTTTTTGGGCCTTCCGGGCGGCCTAAAACTTGATACTTTTACTCCCTTCGTTCCACCGTCCCAAAAGTACTATCACCCTTATACCTGAAGTATACTCTCTACTCATATAGGTGCAAAGAACAACCAGGAACACACTTGAACTAAACCAAACACTTCTTGCTACAAATCTCATACTACTCCCTTTGTCCCAAAATTACAAGTATCACAAAAATCATTCAAATCACAAAATTAATAAGTACAAGTGTCAAATATAATATATATGACCATTTTAACATTTAAAGGGGAATTAGTAACTTACCTATTCCGGAGAAAGTATAAATGAAATATATTTTAATCGGGTAGTAATGACCTACTCAACGCCCTGAACATTTTAGTATAATTAGATTTTAAAATGGAGTAGTAAATAAAATGATAAAAATTATCAAAGTTAAGAACCCTAACCTTTCTTTCTTCTTCTTCTTTGCTAAGAAAAATTTGAGGAAAGTATGTATGTATAACGCAGAGAGAGAGAATGGTGAGGATAAGAAGAAGTTGATATTTTCAATTTTTCACTAAGGCCCCTCCACTTTCCTTTTGAGCACACAAACCCCTAAACTTATAATTCCACTAAGGACCCTATAGTTTCAACTAACTCAATTAACTCCCTTAACCATTATTACACCCAACCAAATAAATAACACAATTAATCAAATAATATGTGCAAGTCATAAAATATGATGCAACACATAAAATGTACACATAAGTTCAAATTAAAATCCCCAAAAATATAAAATAAATAGGGACGGGTTTTGGGGTCGTTACAATCACTCCCCCTTAAAGAAAATTCGTCCCGAATTTTAGGGTAACTTACCAAACGAATCAAACAACCAAGAGTATTTCCTTTCCATTTCCTCCCGAAGCTCCCAAGTAGATTCTTCCATATTATGATTTCTCCATACAATTCTAACAAGAGGAATACTCTTGTTTCTCAACTCTTGAACTTTGGTATCAATCACTCGAACTGGTTGCTCTATATAAAACATATCGGTTCTAAATCCTCTGGTATCTCTGATAACATATAAGATGGATCATACAAATTTTTACGAAGCACGGAGATATGAAACACGTTATGAATTTACCCAAAGAAGATGGCAACGCAAGATAGTACGCAAGATTTTCAACTCTTTCTATAATTTCAAAAGGCCCAATATGACTTTTCCATCGAATAGCCAATATCAATAGGTAGAAAAATGAGCGGGTTTTGTCAATCTATCCACGATTACCCAAACTGCATCAGGCTTTCTTCAAGTACGAGGTAACCCTGACACAAAATCCATCGTGACATAATCCCATTTCCACTCAAGTATCTCTAGAGGTTGAAGTAGACCTGCGAGTCTTTGATGTTCAGCTTTAACCTGTTGACAAGTCAAACACTTTATTACATAATCCGCTATTTCCCGTTTCATATTATTCTATTAGAAATGCTGCTTCAAATTATGATACATCTTGATACTCCCGGGATGAATAATATACTTAGATTTGTGGTCCTCATCAAGAACTTGGCGTTTAATTCCATCAATCTTGGTACACATAACTGCCCTCTATAAGTTAATACTCCTTCAGGACTATGAGAGAAATCTTCAAATTTTCTATCCTCGATTTTATCCACTAATTTTCTCAACTCGGGGTCATCCTTTTAAGCATCTTTTATCTGTTGAATTAAAGTTGGCAATACTCTATTATTCGCAAACATAACTCCATGTCTCGATTCATGTGAACACAAATCTCATGCATCCTCTAACATCTTCCATTCTCGGGCCATCCTCAAAACTTTGTAAGATTTCTGACTAATAGTATCTACAACCATATTTGCCTTGCCCAGATAATAAGAGATGGTACAATCATAATCCTTCAAAAGTTCCATTCATCTACGCTGTCGGTTGTGCAACTCTTTCTGGGAGAAAAGATATCTCAACTTTTATGATTTGTAAAAATCTCAAATTTTGTTCCATAAAGGTAATGTTTCCACTTATGTAATGCAAAAACAATCGCAGTAAGTTCCAGGGCATGGATCGGATAGTTCTGTTCACAAGAAGTTGACTTCCTCGAAGCATTACTGTAAATAACCAAATCATCATTCCCATTAGGTAACGCAAGATTAAGTACAGTGGTCAATCTCTTCTTTAATTCCTCAAAACTGACTTGACATTTTTCATCCCACATATATGGTACATTCTTTTAAGTCCACTGAGTGAATGGTGTAACAATCTTGGAAAACACCTCAATAAATCTTCGATAATACTCCGCTAAACCCAGAAAATTTCGCAAATAAGTGCTTCCCTCAGAGCACAGACAAAACCATTCGCAAATGTTGTTCATGTTCCTCTCGAGATTTAGAATAAACAAGGATATCACCGATAAAGACAACCACAAAGGTATCAAGATAAGGTTTGAAAACCCGATTCATCATATCCATAAGAACAACGAGAGATTAGTTAACCCGAAAAGCATGACAAGAAACTCATAGTGACCATATCTACTACGAAAAGTAGTCTTAGAGATGTCTTCAGAATGAATCTGCAACTGATGATAACCACTCCTCAATATCAAACTTCAAAAAGACAACAGACCCTTGAAATTGATCAAACAAATCATCAATGTGAGGCAATGGATATTTGTGCTTTACAAACAACACAGAAGCTCCCTACGGTGATACACTGAGTCGGATAAAAACACTATCAAGTAACTCTTGCAATTGAACTTTCAAATCTTTCAATTCAGAAGGAGCCATTCTGTAAGGTGACGCAGATATCGGAGTAGTAGCTGGAAGTAAATCAATACAGAACTCGATTTCCCTATCGGGAGGCATAGAATACTCAGTTGAAAATACATCAGGAAACTCTTTAACAATATGCACATGTAACGACCCCAAAAACCTGTCCCTATTTATTTTATATTTTTGGGGATTTTAATTTGACATTATGTGTGCATTTTATGTGTTGCATCATATTTTATGATTTGCACATCTTACTTGATTAATTGTGTTATTTACTTAGTTAGTAGTAATAATGGTTAAGGGAGTTAAATGATTAAGTTGAAACTTTAGGGTCCTTTGTGAAAATATAACTACAAGGGCTAAAGTGTTAAAATCGAAAGTTAGGTTACCAATTTGTAAAAAAGGGTAAAGATTTTTTATAAAATCATGTTTATCCTTCTCCTTCTTCCTCTGTGTTAACAACATCAAACTTTTCTCGTACTTTCCTAGGGTAGGAGAAAAAGGTAAGTTCAACCTATTTCGATTTATATCTTTTTAATTACTTATCCGTTTTAAAATCTAATTATATAAAAATGATCAGGGCGTTGAGTAGGTCATTTCTATCCGATCAAATATTATTTCTGCGATACTTTTTCCGGAAATAGGTAAGTTACTAATTCCTCTTAAATAGTAAAATGGTCATATATTTGCTATATGTGTGATATGTGGCGAAATTATTGTGAAAAAGAATTTATTTGTGATACTTATTTATTTGGGACAAAGGGAGTATAATTATACTGGGTAAGTGACTTGGTTTGTATGCAAGGATGTATATGGAGTATGTTTATATACCTGAGAATGTTAGTATAAGTGTTTGAAAGTATACTCCTACTCGTGGGACGGTAAAATATTAACTTGAGTTAAATGTTAAATAAATATATTATAAAATTTATACTATTATTCATGGGACGGGGAAATGAATGAAAGTATCCCTAAATGAGTATACTAGTATATTAGAAAAATTATACTTATACTTTTGGGATGGTAAAATATTTAAATTGAATAAAAGAAAATTATTCTATTATTTGTGGGACGGTAAAAAGAATGAAATAAAATTAAAAGTAATGTTTTGGGATGGTTGTTGCACTCCTGGTAATAGTATAAGTGTTAGTAACTTATACTCCTACGCTTGGGACGGATGAATTTGAGTCTGGTTTGGGCGACCGCCCATAATTGCTGAAAAAGTGAGTTGTTCCAATTCAAGTGATTTAGAGTTCAGTCTTGGTCTAGGTCTTAGGTTATATCCTAGAGTACATAGAGGATTGTTGTGGAACACCCTAGAAATTGGTTTCTTTGTGAACATATGTGTTGTGGAATTTGACTGAATATTAATTGGATATAGTTGAACATCCTTTGATGTGGTTTGGATTGGTTCATCTTTGTGATGTGTTTGGCTTGGTGCCCTACTTTGGAATCATTACCCCCGGTTGTTGTTTAAGCAAGTATTTATTAAAGTGCTTTGTTTGAAAGTCCATCTGGTTTTGTGTTATCGAGTGGAGGTGGAAATGATTATAGTGGCACACAGTCAAGTTCACTATAAGGCGTTTCCACTGGACCTTTTTTTCTAATCGAGTGGAGGTGGAAGGATTATAGTGGCACACAGCCAAGTTCACTATAAGGCTTTTCCACTGGGCCTATTTCCCTAGTCCAGATTGGCCTTGGATGGGATGAGTTAGCTCCCTCGAGTGAGCATTTGGGTTATGACTTTGTGTCATATTTCCCTTGTTGTTACTTTGGTTCTTATGGTTATGGTTGGTTTTCGGGATCCCGGCTTCAGCTCTTTGATGCTGCTCAGTTGATACCTCTCAGATGGTTATATGTTTGATTCGAGAACCTTGGCTAATGTTCTTTCGGTAAACCTTCACTAAGTATCCTTGTGAGTGTTACATCGTTGTATGTGTGGTATAATGAGTTGGATTTGCCTCTCATGCTATGTGCTATGTGATGCTTATGATATTGTTAGTTATACTTATCATTATAGCATGAAACGTAGTTGCATTTTAGTATCTTACTGAGATTCATTCTCACCCTTTATTTGTTTACTGTTTTAGTTAAGCGGGTCCAGGGGATAGGACACTTTGGCACGGGAGGACGTTACAGTGGTAAGAGTTGGGATTTGTTTTGTAAATGCTACATTATGTAAATGTAAAACCTTTTGGGTAGAGTTTCCGTGACTTCATCATTTTGTAACACCATTATTTTGGATAATGTTGGTGTATGTACATTTGTATAAAAGTTTGTAAGCCTTCGGGCTAAGTACTTTCATTTGTGAAAGAGTTTGTTTGAAATTTAAATGAAGTCTTTGAACTTCGAGTGTGGATTTTGTTAAACTTTATGAAAGTATATTTCAAAAAATTTTCTAAAAGTGTTTTATAACGTCTTCCAATCGTGTCCCGAGCGTGGGGACAAGTAGGACCACGGGTCTGGGGCGCGACAGTTGGTATCAGAGCTAGGTTGTAGATGGACTAGAATGACTATGTGACCTAGGAGGGTAGTTGTGTAGAGAATGAGTAACGTTGAGGGTTTTATGCAGGTACTTATTGAAATGGTTGGGACAGAAGGAGATTAGTTTGGGCCTTCAGGGCAGGGTAATGTTAGAGAAGAGGTTCGAATGATGTTCCAAGGTATGTTTGAAACTACAATGAAAGCAATTAACGACATAGTTGAACGTGAAAGCAAGGTTGAAGATTCAGATGTGACAAGACAAGGAGGACAGCCAAAACCATAACATCAGTATGGCGATAATAGAGGATCTCAGGGTACATCTTCACAACTTAGAGGATCTTCTCAAGGACCACAGAAAATCAGAAGTCAAGTTAAACGAGTATGTAGTTATTGTTGGAGGGAAGGACACTTAGAGGAGAAATGTTGGAAGAAGCAAGGTAAATGTATGAGATGTGTTCAGTTGGGTCATTTTCAAAAGGATTGTCCAAGTATGAAGAATAAGGCATTGGGAAGTGTTGTCAGGTCTTCTCAGGGCCAGAAGAGGGATTCTTCAGGGAAGCTTAAGGTGCAGGATCGTGATATTTCCATCAATCAACAACATATCTCCGATTCTGCTAATGTGATTGGAGGTATGATTTCTGTGTCTAGTTTGAGAGCACGAGCACTTATAGACCCTGGTTCTGCGCATCTTATGTGTTTGTGCTTTTTGCCTCTCAATTGCATTTGTCTTCTGAGTCTCTACCTTAGGTGTTAGAGGTGTCTATCCTAAGGGGGAGTGTTTGGTGATTGATAGAGTGTTGCGCACTTGTGATGTCTAAATTTATGAGCATGTTTTACTTGCTGGTTTAGTTATTTTGCCATAGAAAGATTTTGATATTATTGTGGTGGAGTTTTATATGCTAGCGTGCTTTATTTTGTAGTTAAGCATGGTAGATATATGTGTTGGGAATTCATGTTATTTATGCATTAAAGTCTGAAAAATGTTATCAGAAGGTTGTGTCGGGTATTTAGTTTACGTGGTTGGTAGTAGAACGTCTACATCTAAATTGGAGGATTGATCCTTTCTTTGTGAGATCTCATATATATTCTTTATTGAGTTGTTACAGTACAATGCTACAGTGCTAATATATAGTCTAATATACCTATAACATTGGTTGAGTTAAAGGAGTAGATGATTCAGCTTGAGATATTTCTTGATAAGGATTCATTACGTTTAGTATATCTTCGTGGGATGCCTACGAGCATGGTATTAGATATGGGATCCTTATTTACATCTTGATTTTAGTAAGCAATTCAGAAGGCTTTGAATTCAGAATTGGGATTTACAACGACTTTTCATCCTCAGACAGATGGTCAGTTAAGAAGAACCATTCAGATTCTCGAGGATATGTTGAGAACTTGTTCAGTTGATTCTTAGAATTCGTGTGATATACCTTTACTTCTCGTGGAGTTTTCTTAATATATCAATTCTTTTGAGATATGGGGAAGAGTTAGAGATCGGGCTTGTATTCCTTCTCTTGACAAGGTTTATAATGTGTTCCATGTGTCGATGCTACGCAAATCTGTTTATGATCCTTCTCATGTCCTATCTGAGGTTCCCAAGAATATTGAACCAAGTATGTCATATGAGGAGTATCCAGTTCAGGTGATTGATTCTAAAATTCAAGAATTAAGAATTAAAAGTATTCCTCTTGTTAGAGTTGTATAGAGAAATCATAATGTGGAAGAATCAACTTGGAAGTTTCGAAATTGGAAATGGAAAGGAAATATCCTTGGTTATTTGATTCGTTTGGTAAGTTATCCTAAAATTCAGGACGAAATTTCTTTAAGAGGGAGTGATTGTAACGATCCCAAAAACCCGTCCCTATTTATTTTATATTTTTGGGGATTTTAATTTGATATTGTGCATTTTATGAGTTACATCATATTTTATGATTTGCACATCTTACTTGATTAATTGTGTTATTTACTTAGTTAGTAGTAATAATGGTTAACGGAGTTAAATGATTAAGTTGAAACTTTAGGGTCCTTTGTGAAAATATAACTACAAGGGCTAAAGTGTTAAAATCGAAAGTTGGGTGACCAATTTGTAAAAAAGGGTAAAGATTTTTTATAAAATCATGTTTATCCTTCTCATTCTTCCTCTGTGTTAACAGTAGCAAACTTTTCTCGTACTTTCCTAGGGTAGAAGAAAAAGGTAAGTTTAACCTATTTCGATTTATATCTTTTTAATTACTTATCCGTTTTAAAATCTAATTATATAAAAATGATCAGGGCGTTGACTAGGTCATTTCTATCCGATCAAATATTATTTCTGCGATACTTTTTCCGGAAATAGGTAAGTTACTAATTCCCCTTAAATAGTAAAATGGTCATATATTTGCTATATGTGTGATATGTGGTGAAATTATTGTGAAAAGAATTTATTTATGATACTTGTTTATTTGGGACAAAGGGAGTATAATTATACTGGGTAAGTGACTTGGTTTGTATGCAAGGATGTATATGGAGTATGTTTATATACCTGAGAATGTTAGTATAACTGTTTGAAAGTATACTCCTACTCGTGGGACGGTAAAATATTAACTTGAGTTAAATGTTAAATAAGTATATTATAAAATTTATACTATTATTCATGGGACGGGGAAATGAATGAAAGTATCCCTAAATGAGTATACTAGTATATTAGAAAAATTATACTTATACTTTTGGGACGGTAAAATATTTAAATGGAATAAAAGAAAAATATTCTATTATTTGTGGGACGGTAAAAAGAATGAAATAAAATTGAAAGTAATGTTTTGGGATGGTTGTTGCACTCCTGGTAATAGTATAAGTGTTATTAAGTTATACTCCTACGCTTGGGACGGATGAATTTGGCTTGTAGGAGAAATTTGGGAATTTTGAGTATGGTTTGGGCGACCGCCCATAATTGCTGAAAAAATGAGTTGTTCCAATTCAAGTGATTTAGAGTTCAGTCTTGGTCTAGGTCTTAGATGATATCCTAGAGTACATAGAGGGTTGTTGTGGAACACCCTAGTGTTTGAAATTGGTTTCTTTATGAACATATGTGTTGTGGAATTTGACTGAATGTTAATTGGATATAGTTGAACATCCTTTGATGTGGTTTAGATTGGTTCATCTTTGTGATGTGTTTGGCTTGGTTCCCTACTTTGGAATCATTGCCCCCGGTTGTTGTTTAAGCAAGTATTTATTACAGTTCTTTGTTTGAAAGTCCAGCTGGTTTTGTGTTATCGAGTGGAGGTGGAAAGGATTATAGTGGCACACAGTCAAGTTCACTATAAGGCGTTTCCACTGGACCTTTTTTTCTAATCGAGTGGAGGTGGAAGGATTATAGTGGCACACAGCCAAGTTCACTATAAGGCTTTTCCACTGGGCCTATTTCCCTAGTCCAGATTGGCCTTGGATGGGATGAGTTAGCTCCCTCGAGTGAGCATTTGGGTTATGACTTAGTGTCATATTTCCCTTGTTGTTACTTTGGTTCTTATGGTTATGGTTGGTTTTCGGGATCCCGGCTTCAGTTCTTTGATGTTGCTCAGTTGATACCTCTCAGATGGTTATATGTTTGATTCGAGAACCTTGGCTAATGTTCTTTCGGTAAACCTTGACTAAGGTGGCGTTTGTTTTTTTAAAGTGTTAAGTCCTGAAATCTGAATGCATATCTGAATTGATAAGAGGCAGCGTCTGAAAGCTGATTTCTGAATTATTCAAACTGTTTGATTATTCGTCTGAATACACATATGAATTTAGGATTACGACATTGAATGAAGTAGAAAAATGAAGTGAATAGTTGTTTATATAGTATTTTAGTTGGATATCTTTAGAATTATGAGTTTAAGAAAAATATAAATTGAAAAAAAAAAATCAATTCAGAGGCAAATCAGACTTCATTTTAGGTCTGAACATTAAGAGGCAATTCAGATGCTTTTAGATCTGAATCTGGAAAAAAAACAAACAGACTTAATGCCTTAAGGTATGACTCTCTCAGACATTCACCCCATTAAGTGGCTCTGAATGGAAAAACAAACAAGGCCTAAGTATCCTTGTGAGTGTTACATCGTTGTATGTGTGGTATAATGAGTTGTATTTGCCTCTCATGCTATGTGCTATGTGATGCTTATGATATTGTTAGTTATACTTATCATTATAGCATGAAACGTAGTTGCATTTTAGTAGCTTACTGAGATTCATTCTCACCCTTTATTTGTTTACTGTTTTAGTTAAGCGGGTCTAGGGGATAGGACACTTTGGCACGGGAGGACGTTACAGTGGTAAGAGTTGGAATTTGTTTTGTAAAGGCTACATTATGTAAATGTAAAACCTTTTGGGTAGAGTTTCCGTGACTTCATCGTTTTGTAACACCATTATTTTGGATAATGTTGGTGTATGTACATTTGTATAAAAGTTTGTAAGCTTTCGGGCTAAGTACTTTCGTTTGTGAAAGAGTTTGTTTGAAAGTTAAATGAAGTCTTTGAACTTCGAGTGTGGATTTTGTTAAACTTTATGAAAGTATATTTCGAAAATTTTTCTAAAAGTGTTTTATAACGTCTTCCAATCGTGTCCCGAGCGTGGGGCCAAGTAGGACCACGGGTCTGGGGCGCGACAGCACATCCTCTATTTCAGGAAACCTTTTAGCAGTATCAAGAACACTGGCCAAGAATCCCACACAACCACGGTGTAACAATTTTCTAGCCTTCACATAAGAAATAATACAAATACCCCTACCCAGAAGAGTAGCCTCAAAAGTAAATTCAGGCACATCAGGAATAGAGAATGTGACAATCTTTTAATACGCCAATGTAGATACCCCGGGGAACCACGGCTTGGATAGAGCGGTGAATTATCCTAGGATGTCTAACTTGTTTTTAGAGTCGCCACCTATGTTTTGAGGAACATAAGAAAAACCTATTGATTGTAGCCTAAGTTTGATTACGAAAACAGAGATTCTTTGTTTTGAGGTTCGGAGGTTAGATTACGAGATGGGAAGTACCGAAACACCCATCTCGCCCAACTAAAGTTGGTCTTGCTTGATCAAAATCTACATGGATGAAAATGTTCTTCTTCTTCTTCTTTAAGTCATGAAAAGGGGGGATTTAAAATAGGATTTGGAATGTAGGAGATGACTCCTTAACCAACCTCAATGAGATGAGGTGATCATTAGAGTCATGTCCCAAAATGATTTGGGTGATTGCACATTTGATTAAAGTAAAAAGAGAGAGAGGAGATGAAGTAGAAAAGAAAGGAAAAGATGGACTTTTACCTACAATTTGAAGAACTTCAAATGTTGCTTAATGAGATCCTTGGAGAACCTTTAGAAAGTGATTTTTTGTCTAGTTTTCGATCGGGTTTTTCCGATGATTTTTCGATCCTTGAAAATGGAGGTAAAGGGAGGTTTTTATAGGTGAAAGAGGGGTGTTTTTGGTGCCAAAACTCAGTCACCAAGAAATCCTTCCCGGGCAAAATCTTGTAAATTGAGCAAGGGAGGGAATCCTGGCCAGAAATCTTTAACTGACGCCCAGAGGCGCGCGCTTCCTGCTTTGGGGGCGGAGGCGCGCGCGCCTGGCTCCTCCTGTCGGAGGCGCGCGACTCAGAGAAGGCAATTTTGACAGAATGGACTAGAAAGTCAGCCCTGTCATTCAGTTTAGTCCCTGGACTTAACGAAGTTAGTCAGGAACTTAACGGAAGTGACAGAAACTAACGAGAAACACTTAAAATGGGGAGAAAAACAAAATCAAATGTGCAATCGGGGTGAGCGGTCCAAGGCGGGGTGTCTACAAAGCCCCTCGGTGACGTGGATTGAAAAGCAAAACGCGTCGACGAAAGTTAAAAACACCCGCCGAGGACATCACCAAGAAAAGGCAAAGACTCGATGAAAGCAGGAATTTGAAATTGCGAGAGATAGTGGTGCGCTCCCTGTGTGAGCGGCTTTTGTTGATGGAGGGGGTGGCATGATCCGTTAGGTGAACCTGCCGGCTGAATGTTTTGAATGAGGCCGTTAGTGAACCTTTTGATGAATCCGTTAGTGAATCCCTTGGATGAGTCCGTTGGTGAACCCTTGTTGACGAATCTGTTAGTGAATCCCTTGGATGAGTCTGTTGGTGAACCCTTGTTGACGAATCCGTTAGTGAATCCGTTTGATGAATCCGTTAGTGAATCCCTTGGATGAGTCCGTTGGTGAACCCTTGTTGACGAATCCGTTAGTGAATCCGTTTGATGAATCCGTTAGTGAATCCCTTGGATGAGTCCGTTGGTGAACCCTTGTTGGCGAATCCGTTAGTGAATCCGTTTGATGAATCCGTTAGTGAATCCCTTGGATGAGTCCGTTGGTGAACCCTTGTTGACGAATCCGTTGGTGAATCCGTTTGATGAATCCGTTAGTGAATCCCTTGGATGAGTCCGTTGGTGAACCCTTGTTGACGAATCCGTTGGTGAATCCGTTTGATGAATCCGTTAGTGAATCCCTTGGATGAGTCCGTTGGTGAACCCTTGTTGACGAATCCGTTAGTGAATCCGTTTGATGAATCCGTTAGTGAATCCCTTGGATGAGTCCGTTGGTGAACCCTTGTTGATGAATCCGTTAGTGAATCCGTTTGATGAATCCGTTAGTGAATCCCTTGGATGAGTCCGTTTGTGAACCCTCGTTGACGAATCCGTTAGTGAATGTGAATCCCTTGGATGAGTCCGTTGGTGAACCCTTGTTGATGAATCCGTTAGTGAATCCGTTTGATGAATCCGTTAGTGAATCCCTTGGATGAGTCCGTTTGTGAACCCTCGTTGACGAATCCGTTAGTGAATCCATTTGATGAATCCGTTAGTGAATCCCTTGGATGAGTCCGTTGGTGAACCCTTGTTGGCGAATCCGTTAGAGAATCCGTTTGATGAATCCGTTAGTGAATCCCTTGGATGAGTCCGTTGGTGAACCCTTGTTGGCGAATCCGTTAGTAAATCCGTTTGATGAATCCGTTAGTGAATCCCTTGGATGAGTCCGTTGGTGAACCCTTGTTGACGAATCCGTTAGTGAATCTGTTTGATGAATCCGTTAGTGAATCCCTTGGATGAGTCTGTTGGTGAACCCTTGTTGACGAATCCGTTAGTGAATCCGTTTGACGAAATATTGCTTTGAAGTCTCGTGCCATTCGGAGTCACACTTGACTTTTTGAATTGTGGGGTACGGGCACAGTTGACCGCGACCAGAAAGATGTTCCCGCTGGGGATGAAATGTTGAGATTGACTCTTGAGGGGGGTGTGGCACCCGTGACAGAACTTAGGGAGTTCGGAATTTTGAAGAGGACAGCCTACTTTTGAGTGGGAGTTTCTATCCTACTTTCGATTTTTGACATGCCTTAAGGGCGGGCCAGAAAAAGGTGTGCTCAATTGGGTGTCCGAGGATCGGGACAGTGTCTTGATTTAGGCTGGAGATCTCTGACAAGGCCCTTTTCTTGAAGTGATTTAGACTTGGGAGGCGCGCGCCTTCCTATGTAGGCTTGGGACGCGCGCGCGCTTCAGACTGCTGGCGGGTGGCGCGCGCGTCTGGGAGGCGGAATTCCGGGCTTGACATTTGCTGACCAAAAGAGCCCCCAACAGCTATAATATCATCTTCTGTTCGACCACTTGATTCTCACAGCTCCTTTCTGCCATTTTTAACATCATATTATTGCTTAACTTCGCTTGTGATCAACATTTTCCATGGCTTCCAATTCTTTTGCCCTTGATGCCAAGGTCGTTAGTGCGTATGAAAAGGACTTGGGCACTTTTGTGTATTCTTTCAAGACCCATCCCAAGAAGGCCTTCATTAAAGATTTCGGGTTCCGAATTCTTTTCAACTTGCGGACGTTGAAGCCGGATTGGGATTTGTTGAGAGCTGCCGCGGCTTTCTGGGATTGCGACAGCCATAACTTCAACCTTTCAGCTACTGAAATGGTGCCGACTGTTGACGATTTCGGGGCCATCCTTGGCATGCCTTTGGCCGGTCGGATTGCCGTCCCTAAATATCACCGTGGTGCCATCGCTCTTGGGTTGGGTTACTGAATCTCCCTGTTGAGGACGTGAGGAAGATGTTGCATGGTACCGTGATTGACATAACTGAATTGCCGATGTTCTTCAGTTTACACTCGGAGGACCCGATGGTTCAATCTTTCAAAAGAAATGCCATGGCCGTTTGTCTCTTCAGCGAAGTACTGTTTGTTACACCTTTCGGGACTGCGGGCGTGCAGTTGGCTGAGATTATTTTGCAAGCTAAGGAGCAGCAATTTAGTGTAATCCCTCTTATTGTAGGGGAGACGTTGCACGGCCTTGATGAGTTACATAGGACGGGCAAGATGTGTCGGGGAAGCCCTTTGCTCTTGACCATATGGCTCCGAGAACACTTCAGAATTTATCCTCCGGATGGTGATTTGTCTCCTTTTGCTGTTCATAGGAGGAAGTTGTTGATCCGGGATTTACCTGAAGATGATTGGAAGAAATTCTTTGCCTCTAGGGTGACCGTCGATATTGAGTGGTGTCCTCCTTCTTGGGGTCTTCGTCCTTTTGTGGAATGGACTCTTGGTTTTCAGCACGTGGTTGTACCCGGTTTGAGAGATTCTTCGTTTTGCCAGCCAGAGCGGGTTCTGCGGCAGTTCGGTCGCCAACAGACAATTCCTTTTCCGAGGGATGGAATGCTTCGTCCAGTTGCTTACATGGGTCCTGACTTCTCGAGTGAGCTTCAGTCGGCTTGGGGAGATGACCGCAATCGTTGGGCTTTCGCTCCTCTGCATCGGGGGAGTGTCTTCCTTCCCGAGAGCTACTTGGACTATTTATTTGGCACCCTTTACCGTGGCATCACTTGGGTTGATGTGCTTCGTGCCGAGTTGTTGGGACAGGGTTTTGAGCCTAGCAGCACTTTGAGATATAGGGAGGCTGCTGCTGATTCGAGTAACATTCTCGCTGACCCTTTCGGTACTCCTTTGGATGACTTTTATGCTAGGAGACGTGTTGCAACACAGAAGGTTTCGGTGCGTATTAGTGCTCCTTCGTTACCCAAGAAGAAAAGGATTGAGAGACGATCAGGTGGTCCTTTGAAAGCTAAGAGAAAATTGGATTTTTCTTAGTACCCTAAGAGATTGCAATTAGACCACTTTGTTTTAGGATTTAATATTTTGATGTCTTTTGTTGCTCAATAAATTCGTTGTAATGGTTTGAATAATTCATTGAATGAATAAAAATTGCATTTTGTTATTTGAAGTGAATTGGGTATTTTTGATATGTTTTAGACCGCACCCGAAGGTTGCCTACGTTCCTCCAGTTGGGAGGCTCAGGTCTTCGTAGTTCAAACAAACAAAGACCATTTTTTTTTTTTTTTTTTTTTGTGCACCCTGTTTTTTGCCTAGACCGCCCTTTCGGGTTTTCAATCTAGCGGGCTTCTTTTTTGCACGTGCTCTAATTTTTGCCTAGGCCGCCCTTGCGGGTTTTCAACCTAGCGAGCGATTTTTTATTTTTTTTTTTTTTTTTTTGTTATGGTCTTTGTTTATTAAGCGTAGAACCTCTTGAGCTTGTCGAGGTTGACCTCCTTTGGCAGCTGGTCACCATCTAAATCCACGAGCCGGACTGCACCACCGCTTAGTATCTTTTTGACCACGTACGGACTGATCCATCGGGGTCCCCATTTCCCCAGGGGATTATGGCATTAGGAGGATGTTGTCTTAAGACCAAATCTCCCGCATTGATGTTTCAAGGCTTCACCTTTTTGTTGAAAGCTCTTGCCATCCTTTGCTGATACGCCCTTGTGCGTTCGAGTGCTCTTAACCTTTTCTCGTCGAGCAAGGCTAGTTGTTCATATCGACTTTGCATCCAGTCGACCTCGTTGACTTGATTCTCGAGGAGGACCCGTAGAGATGGGACTTCAAGTTCGATAGGGAGTACGGCTTCAGAACCATAGACCAATGCATAAGGAGTTTCTCCTGTTGCGGATCGTATTGATGTGCGGTAGCCCCACAATGCTAATGGTAGCTTCTCGGGCCAATCCCTTCCTGTTGAGGCCATTTTCTTGACGATGGTCTCGATGGTCTTATTTGCTGCTTCGACTGCGCCATTTGCTTGGGGCCGGTAAGGAGATGACTTGTGCTTGGTGATCTTGTATTCTACCAAAAGTGCATCCATTTCCTTCTCAAAGTGAGAGCCGTTGTCGGAAATGATTTCATGAGGCACGCCGTATCGGCACATGATATTAATCTTTACAAATTCGGCCACTTTCTTGGCGTTGAGGGTCCGATAGGCTTGTGCTTCGACCCACTTTGTGAAGTAGTCGACTGCCACTAGGACGAATGACTGCCCATTGCTCCCGGCAGGATGAACTTTACCGATGATGTCTATCCCCCAACAAGAGAAAGGCCAAGGTGTGACCATGTTGTAAAGTTGTGAGGGTGGAGCATGTTGCAGATTAGCGTGGAATTGGCACTTGGCACACCTTTTGACTTTCTCGATACAGTCTCGTTCCATAGTGCTCCAATAGTAACCAATGCGAAGTATCTTCTTGACTAGCATAAACCCATTCATGTGGGGTCCACATTCTCCTTCGTGCACTTCGCACATTATCTCTTGAGCTTCGGTTTCATTGGCGCATAAGAGATTGGTCCCGTCGTGGTGCCTTTTATAGACTCGGTCCCCAATCAGTACATACCGAGAGGCTAACCTTTGCAGAGCTGCTTGAGACTTCTTATTGATGTTCTCGGGATAATTGCCGTCTTTGAGGAAGTTCATGATATCCGAATACCACGGAGAGTTTGTTTGAACCTCGTTGATCTCGATACTCATGCAATATGCCGGACTGTTCCTTCGAGCAATTTTGAAAGGCTTCACCATTTTCCCTTTGGGCATTTCAACTAATGAAGCTATAGTGGCCAGTGCATCAGCGAAGCGATTCTTATCCCTTGGCAGGTAGTTGAAAGTGATCTCTTGGAATTGTTCAACCAGTTCTTCAAGGTGCTGACCATACTGTTGGAGAGTCGGGTCTTGGGTTCGCCATTTACCCGATTGCTGATTGATAAGGAGCAAAGAGTCGCCGAACACTTCTAGTTCCGTGACGTTTTTTCGAGAGCTGCTTCGAGCCCTGCTATGCATGCTTCGTACTCGGCAATGTTGTTGGTAGCTTCGAATTCCAGGCGTATGGCAATGGGAGTGTAGATGTCTTTTGGATCGACAAGCAATACCCCTATACCAAAACCGTGTTTATTGGCGGCGCCATCGAAAAAAGTTGCCACTTGTCTTCTTCGGTTGCAGTACAAATTAAATGCTCGTGCAGGTGACAAATTAAATGCTCGTCGGGGAACTGTACATCTTCCCCCTTCACTTCGTCACACGGGAATTCGGCAAGCTGGTCACTGAACACTTTCCCCCTGACGGATTTTAGTGTGACGTAAGTGATATCATAGCCGGCGAGCATGAAGTACCATTTGGCTATTCTTGTTGACATGAAAGGCTTCTCGAAGATGTAGCAGAGCGGGTCCACCTTTGCTACTAGCTTGATCGGAAAAGCTTCCATATAGTGTTTGAGCTTTTGAGTGACCCAAACCAATGCTGCACATGACTTCTCTAAGACAGAGTAGTTCTTTTCGCTCCTTGGAATCGGCGACTGACAAAATAAATGGCGTTCTCCTTTGTGGACTCTCGTTGCTCTTGTGCTAACATAGCCCCTAGGGCTTCATCATTGACAGTGAGATAAAGCAACAGAGGTTTCTCCTTGTGTGGCGGAACTAGAACAGGAGGGCACGTCAAGTAATGCTTTACTTGATCGAAGGCTTCTTGGCACGCGTCGGTCCATTCTAGAGCCACATTCTTCTTGAGTAGCTTGAAGATTGGCTCGCACATGGAAGTGAGTTGGTGCACAAACCGACTGATGTATTGTAGTCTTCCCATGAAACCTTTAATCTCTTTCTGCGTCTTTGGAGGAGGCATGTCAATGATTGCCTTGATTTTGGAGGGGTCTACTTCGATTCCCCTTTCAGTGACCATATAACCAAGAACTTTGCCTCGGATAACCCCAAATGTGCACTTTGCAGGGTTGAGCCTCATCTTGTGTTGACGAAGCCTTTCGAAGAACTTGCGGAGATCGATTAGGTGTTGACCATCGGTTCCTTTGTAGTGAATGATCATGTCGTCCACATAGACCTCGATTTCTTTGTGAATCATATCGTGGAACAGGTCTGTCACGGCTCTTTGGTAGGAAGCCCCAGCATTTCTTAACCCAAATGGCATGACTGTGTAGCAAAAGGTACCCCACGGTGTTGTGAAGGCTGTCTTGTGTTGATCTTCCTCGGCCATGAGAATCTGATTGTACCCAGCGAACCCATCCACGAATGAGCGGACCTCGTAGGCAGCAGTGGAGTCGACTAGCATGTCGATATTAGGGAGTGGAAAATCATCCTTTGGGGAAGCTTTGTTTAAATCCCGGAAGTCTACACAAACTCGAACCTTGCCGTTCGCCTTCCTGACTGTCACAATGTTGGCTAACCATGTCAGATACTCGATAACCTTGATGAACCCACACTGAGGAGCTTCTCAATCTCTTCTTTGACCTGCAGAGACCATTCTGGCTTGATCTTTCTGAGCTTCTGCTTTACTGGCCTGGCATCTTCTCTGATCGGAATCCTGTGCTCCGCTACCTTTCTGTCTAAACCCGGCATGTCTTTGTATGACCATGCGAACACATCCACGAACTCCCATAGTAGTGCAGTCAACCTGTCTTTGTCGTCCCCCTTGAAGAAGCTTCCAATCTTAGTTTCTTTTGGCTCTTCTTCGGTACCCAGATTAACAACATGCAATTCTTCGTCAGCCTTTGGACCATTCTCGCCACGACTACGGACTTGTTGAGCAAGTTCATTTAAGTATGTTGTGTTTTCGTGGTCTATTTCATCATAATTTGAATCGTTATTAACTTGTTTGTTAAGTTCATTATTAGTTAATTCATCATTTATGATGTTTGCAATCTCAGGGTACTCAGAAATATCAAATTTTTCATTAGCAAAGAAAGGAAACACACGCTCGGCTATGGCCTCCAAATCCTCTTGGGTGAGGGTACTAGAGACACTCTCGGACTCGAAAGTAAGTGTGAGCTGCTCTTCCTTTGTTGCTGTGCGGGGTATGCAACCCATTTCTTGGACTAAGAATTCCTCGGATACCACGGGCCCTTTTGTTGAATACCAATTGTTGATCGGCTCGGAGCTTGGCGGGATCTCACTGATAGTTTCGTTCATGATGACGGTGTCATGGATGGCATTAACTTGGCATTTATTCATCATGGCGAGCTCTTCAAACATGGAGGCTAAATCTTCAGTTCTTCCCCCACGGTGATTTCTGTCTCGGACTCTATAGTCATCTTCCTCCCCCACCATTCACGGGGCGACATGGGAGTTGGTTCTCTTTCGGATATCTGGATCTCACAATCGGAGAAGATTTCGAGGCCGGGCTTTTTGACACCTTTATTGTTAACCCACGGCTCGGGAAAGATCATGTATGGAACGTCTTCCCCTTGGCGGACAAAATAACCATTCAACGTCTTGCGATAAGGCCTTAGATTAGGGACTTCATACCGACGGCCTTCTTTACGAGCTCGGGCCTTTTCGTTCTTGATCGCTTGCTCTTGTTTCAAGTCTTCTTTGGAAGGCTCATACCCCAAACCGAAGGTGTTCTTGACAAATGGGACTTGCACGGGATGTAGGATTCCTTGCTGATATTTCCCTAAGCCTAAACCAGGGAAGTAGTCCATATTCATCATCATGCGAAGGACTTTGTGATTGCTGGGGGTCCATGATCCGTTTCCCCCTTCTTTATCAATGGCGTTGATTGAGACGCCGGAGAGAGTGGAGTCTGGTAGACCATGCTGAACTTGGTGGACGGGCTCACCTTTTCTGTGGATGGTGATGTTTTCAGCCATTACGGTCACTATTTCATCACCATTTCGGATCTTGACACATTGGTGGAGAGTTGACGGTACGGCATTAGCACTGTGAATCCATGGTCGACCCAACAGTAAGTTGAACGAGGCCGGGATATCAAGCACTTGGAATGGAACGGACATGACCATGCTCCCAAACTCAATGTCTATTTCGATCATACCCATGACTGTACGGGCGGTGCTGTCATAACCTCGGATTACTTGAGTAGAAGGCTTCAAATCAGAATCCTTAAGCCCCAGTATGCCCATGATTCTACCAGGCATGAGATTGAGTGCGGAACCACCGTCCACTAAGACTCTTGAGACGGGCCTCCCCCTTGCTCGTACCTTGAGGTAAATAGCTTCGTTGTGGTCGGAACCAAACGGTGGAAGGTCCATATCGGCAAAGGTGATGACATTGCCAAAATGAATGTGACCAATCATTGCCGTGAGGTCCTCGGGAGTAGTATCGGGAGAAACTGATGTATCATCAAGATTGCGGATGACAAGATCTCGGTGTTTCTTTGAGGATGCAATGAGGTCCCAAATAGAGATGTTGGCTTGAGTTTTCTTGAGTTGGACAAGTAGAGGATCTTCGGGAGCGTTGTGAGCTTGTGGCTTTTGAGAAGAGGAGCTCGGTGCGGAAGTGGAAGGGTTGTTTGCTATGACTCGACCGGATCGAATTAGCATGTTGACGTTTCCATCTTGCTTCTTTTTCCTATTCTCTAGTACTTCCCTCATTACCTCATCGTAAGTCACTACATAACAAGAATTGTCAAGTTTATTCATAACATTGGGGCCCCCATTCACAATTGGGATTGAATGGGTGGTCCCCTCGAGTTCTCCTATCTCTATTACATTGACATGCTCGTCATTAGTCACTACAAATTCTTTCTTATCTATGAGATCTTGAATGACATTGCGGAGAACGAAGCATTCCTCGGTGGTGTGGCCACTATATTGGTGGTAGCCACAATATTTGTGGTGAGCATGATTGGATTGAATCGTCTTGGGTTGGTACCCTTGCACGGGTGTGACTTGACCCTTCGCCTTGAGGACCTCGAACACTTCGGTTTGAGTCATGCCTTGGAGAGGCGTGTAGACACGGTCACTTCGGGACTTCTTCCCTTGAGGTGGAGGAACCTTTTTGTAATTCCCCTTGTCAATAGTGACGGCGTTGACCGAGGCCTCTTTTGTGGAGTTGGAAGCAGCCTTGTAGCGGTAAGTAGGAGTGGTCTTCTTAATCTCCTTGAGCAAGTCGTCATCCATGCGTACCCCGCCTCATACATTTGGGAGAAGTCGGAGTAGCAAGCCCCACTTAGGTGAGTGCGGAGATCAATCTTGAGACACTTGAGAAATATGTCCATTTGCTCTTTTGTGTTCGGCCTCTCAACAATTTCAGAGAGTTTGTCATTCCATCTCCTTGTGAAGTCGATGAAGGACTCATTGTCTCGTTGAGTAGTGTTCTCTAGCTCTTTCCTTGTGGGCCGGTGAGTGGTGTTGCCTTGGTATTGGTTCTTGAAGGCAAGCATGGCGGAGTCCCAATCAAGACGGACAGTGAGCGGGAGAGTAGCATACCAATCTTTTGCCGCCCCCTCGAGAGTGAGAGGGAAGCGTTGAGCCATCACCTTGGTGGAGACCTTCTTTGGAACCATTGCCCAAATATAAGTCTCAATGTGAGCCATAGGACAAGAGTTGCCCTTGAATTTGCTTATGTCGGGCATCTTGAACTTATCGGGAAGAGCGGCCATAGTACTCATGAGGATGGATGATTGATAAAGGCTTGTGTCGGAGCCTTTCCCCATGTTGAGCCCATTGAATTTTTGGTCGATGTAGGCCATGATAGAATCCACCATTTTGGGCTCATTGTTCTCGGAACTTGGTTCCCCCATTTTCTTGGTGCGGGTGTTGACATAAGGACTCTTGAACAAACCCTCGGTCCATTCGGATTCATCATCATTGTTCTTGTTCTTTCCCTTGGCAAGGTTGGTGAGCTTTTCTTTCATTAGCTCCATTTCGGCCTCGTGGGCCTCCCTTTGGTTGTCGAGGTGGGATTGCCAAATGTCGTCTTTGCTTTGTGCCTCCTTGTTAAGGGTGGAGACTTGCTCTTGGAGGAGTTGGACCATAGTTGAGAGCTGTTCGAGAGACATGGTGTTGCTGCTGCCGGTCATGGTTGATGTTGGAGCTGTTGGAGTGATCTCTTCACGGACTAACCGATTTGCTGAATCCCGGTAGACTTTGTAAGTACCAATTGAACCTATATTGCAGAAGAGGCCCTTGTCAGTCTTGAGTAACACTTGCGGTCCATGAAGAGGCTTAGAACACACAGTTGGGCACACGACTCGAACCACATAAGAAAAGACTCTTTTTTTTTTTTTTTAATAAGTCGGAGGGAATGAATCCCTTTTGGGGTTTCTAAGAAAATAATGGAATCGTCACACTAGTATATAGACCATCTCGCGGTCCCATATACTCATCGGATTCCATCGCGCTTGTGAATCCTACATGTATCGGGATTAAACTAAATTAATGTAGTAAAGCATACATGCGGGGACGGATTTTTATTTTCGTCCAAAATAACCACTTTTGGGGACGGATTTTTATTGAGTCCCTTTCAACAAGTTGGCATGTATGATTTGAAGACATTAGTTTAGGGAAATCTCGGTACATGGAAACCGACTTGAGTCACGGAGTGTTAGACCCTAACTAGAATTGTGTGGTTTGTGCTCGGCTTGAATATGAGGCTCAAAGGTCACCCCCGGCATGTAGTCTTGAACTACGCCACGGGCTGAGGTTTACCGCTTCGAAAGAGCCAAGGTCTGGTGGAGCTTGAAACTTTCTAGGACGGGCCTCGACGGGTTTGGGGTTAGACTTGTGCGACTCGATAGTGAGCAGTTCATAGGAATATGTGCATGTAGTGTGAGGTCTAACAAGTGACAAATTTTTTTTATTTTTTTTTTTGTTTATATTTTTTTTTTTTTTTGAAAAGAAAGAAAAACACACAAAACACATAAGCACATAAAATTACAACTCCCGAATCACCCGTGTGACCGGTAAATAAAACACAAAATTAAAACAGTCCGAGGGTTCAATTCTGTTCTGATGCAGGCAACTGTGCCCACACCCCACTGTTCTGCTCAGTCACTGAAACCTGTTTCTATTCTGGAAACCAACCCAGAAGCGTGCGCCTCTGAGTGCTGATGTGGGACGCGCGCGCATGGCGCAATGCTTATGGGAGGCGCGCGCTTCTGGGGTACACCTGTCAGAATGTCAGCCTTTGGACTCAGGGGATTGCCCTGGTCCCATGTTCATATTGTAACCCCTGCAGAAGTGATTAGTGCAGAATAACAGAAGAAGAAGATGAAGAACATGAAGAAGTGGGCGATTCTGGTTCTTGATGCGGGATGCGCGCGCCTTAGGCTTAAAAGACCAGACGCGCGCGCCTCCCCCATCAGGAAACAGAATGCCCAGAAAAGATGTAGATTTCGATCAGAATGCAAGTTTAACCCTCAAATACTCCCCAGCAGAGTCGCCACTGTAGATACCCCGGGGAACCACGGCTTGGCTAGAGCGGTGAATTATCCTAGGATGTCTAACTTGTTTTTAGAGTCGCCACCTATGTTTTGAGGAACATAAGAAAAACCTATTGATTGTAGCTTAAGTTTGATTACGAAAACAGAGATTCTTTGTTTTGAGGTTCGGGGGTTAGATTACGAGATGGGAAGTACCGAAACACCATCTCGCCCAACTAAAGTTGGTCTTGCTTGATCAAAATCTACATGGATGAAAATGTTCTTCTTCTTCTTCTTTAAGTCATGAAAAGGGGGGATTTAAAATAGGATTTGGAATGTAGGAGATGACTCCTTAACCAACCTCAATGAGATGAGGTGATCATTAGAGTCATGTCCCAAAATGATTTTGGTGATTGCACATTTGATTAAAGTAAAAAGAGAGAGAGGAGATGAAGTAGAAAAGAAAGGAAAAGATGGACTTTTACCTACAATTTGAAGAACTTCAAATGTTGCTTAATGAGATCCTTGGAGAACCTTTAGAAAGTGATTTTTTGTCTAGTTTTCGATCGGGTTTTTCCGATGATTTTTCGATCCTTGAAAATGGAGGTAAAGGGAGGTTTTTATAGGTGAAAGAGGGGTATTTTTGGTGCCAAAACTCAGTCACCAAGAAATCCTTCCCGGGCAAAATCTTGTAAATTGAGCAAGGGAGGGAATCCTGGCCAAAAATCTGTAACTGACTCCCAGAGGCGCGCGCTTCCTGCTTTGGGGGCGGGAGGCGCGCGCGCCTGGCTCCTCCTGTCGGAGGCGCGCGACTCAGAGAAGGCAATTTTGACAGAATGGACTAGAAAGTCAGCCCTGTCATTCAGTTTAGTCCCTGGACTTAACGTAGTCAGACAGGAACTTAACGGAAGTGACAGAAACTAACGAGAAACACTTAAAATGGGGAGAAACACAAAATCAAATGTGCAATCGGGGTGAGCGGTCCAAGGCGGGGTGTCTACACAATCAACTGAAGCATGATATTTACTCAACCAATCCATTCCCAAGATAATATCAAAATCTTGCAATGGCAATAACTAAATCAGCAAGTACAACATGCTCACGAATATGCACATCACAAGTACGCAACACTCTATTAGTTGCCAAACACTCCCCCATAAGAGTGGACACCTCTATCACACAAGGTAGAGACTCAAGAGACAAATGTAACTGAGATGCAAAAATGCACAGACACATTTAAATGCAATGAGCCGGTGTCTATAAGTGCACGTGCCCTCAAACTAGACATAAAAATTATACCTCCTATCACGGCAGAAGAATCTGAAGCCTGTTATTGATTAGTAGCAAAAACACAACCCTGCACCTTAGGCTTTCCCGAGGCATCCCTCTTCTGACTCTGTGATGATCCAGCTCCACCCCCAAATGATACATTCCTGGTTCTAGGACAATCCCTTTGAAAATGATCAAACTGACCACAATTCAAACACTTACCCAACTTCTTCTAACACCTTCCTTCAGAGTGCCCTTCCTTTTGACAATAGTTATATATCCTTCTACTTTGATTTCCCGAAGTGTTACCTTGATTGTTGGCAATTGATTGCCCCTGAGGTTGTCCTTTGTTTTGTAATGATATTCCCTGACCTCCTCGATTGTCATCATACTGTGGTTGAGGTCTTCCTTGCCTTCCCGCACCTGACTGTTCAACTTTCCTTTTATGTTCTTCAATATCACGTTCCACTTGATAAACTCTATCAACTGCATCTTAAACATCCTGTAACTTGTGAAATACTAATTGAGTTCGGATCACAGTTCTCAATCCTCTCACAAATCGCATTGCCTTCCTCTCCTCAGTTGCAACTAGATGAGTACAGTACCTAGATAACTCTGTGAATTTAGATGTATACTGAGCTACAGACATAATATTCTGCTTCAGGTTAAGAAACTCCACTTCTTTCTTGTCGTGATCCACCCGGGGAATAAAATGTTCCTTGAACTTCTTTTAGAAAATCTTCCTAAGTATAGGGTACATGAGACTCATCCCAACAAGTTTTCAAAGCTTTCCACCAATACTTAGCAGCTCCACTCAGTTTATAAGTAGCAAACCTGATTTGATATTCATCAGAACATCTAAGAACATCAAATATTTCTCCATCGATTCAATACAGCTTTCCACTTTAGCCACATCTGGTTCTCAATCATAGCCTATTGATTTCATTTTTAAGAACTGTTCTAACCCATATTTCAGAGGTACTTGATCTTCTCCTTGTCTTTAATCATTTAAGGTTTTCATGGCTGCTTCAAACATTCCCTTGCCTTGAAGGTCCTGACTGATCTCTTTCTGTCCCAACCATTTTCAATAATACCTGCATAAGACTCTCAACGTCACTCACTCTATACACAACTACCCTCCTAGGTCACTTAGCTATTCTAGACCATCTACAACCTAGCTCTGATACCAACTGTCGCGCCCCAGACCCGTGGTCCTACTTGGCCCCACGCTCGGGACACGATTGGAAGACGTCATAAAACACTTTTAGAAAAAAAAATCGAAATATACTTTCATAAAGTTTAACAAAATCCACACTCGAAGTTCAAAGACTTCCAATTAACTTTCAAACAAACTTTACAAACGAAAGTACTTAGCCCGAAGGCTTATAAACTCTTATACAAATGCACAATCACCACACTTTAACAAAATAGGTGATACACGGATCAAGTCTCGGGTACACTACCCCAAAGGTTATACATTTATATAATGTAACCTTTAAACCACACTTACTTTCCAAAATGGATTATCAACCCGACGTCCTCCCTTGTGAAGTGACCTATCCCTTGGGCTCGCCTTTATCTAAGGAAAACAACATTGAAAGGAACGGGGTGAGAATAAATCTCAGTAAGCTACTAAAATGCAACTACGTTACATGCTGAAATGATACTCATAATTGAACAATGTCAATAAACATTCATTTAGCATATAACATGAGAGGCAAAGCCAACTCATCATATACCACACATAAGGCGAAAATAAAAACTCATACGTGGATACTGAGCCAAGGTTCTCGAATCAAACATATAACCATCTGAGAGGTATCAACTGAGCAGCACCAAAGGGCTGAAGCCGGTTCCGGAACCAAACAATAACAACAACAACAACAACAACGGGGAGAAAATGACACAAAGTCATAACCCAAACGGTGACTAAACTCACACAAAGGAGAGCTAGCCCAAACCCAATACGTGGCCCAAGGAAGGGGGTTAAAAATGGGAAACCAATGGTAGAAGCCTTACAATGAACTTGGCTCGTGTGCCATTATAATCCCTACCACTGCTCGACACCACAACAAGTACCAGCTGGACTTTAACACGAGCATAGTAATAAATACTTGCTTAAACAACAACCGGGGCATGATTCTAAAGTAGGGAACCACACAAAGTCATCACAAAGATGCAAACACGTTACTCATAAAAGAGTTCACAACATTGACATTAAGTCACAACATAATCCTTTATCAATGACATTAAGTCAAACAACAATCTTGCACACACTTGAACACGATCCTCAACAACCAAGTACGTTAAACCCATTTATCACACAAGGGATTACAAAGTAAGAAACCCCACGGAAGCATCATAAATATGTACAACACCCAAAATGAACCTAAACGGTTACATCATTCAAAACTCGATCACAAACGGACTAATTCATACCCTTTTGTGATAAAAACACCTATCGGAGTATCATAGGATAATAACCAGAACCTAGTCATGATTTTAACCTTAATTCAAGTTGACTTACTCGAAAATAGCTTTCCAACGATAGTTTACACGTACAAAACGGAGTCCGGATCAAGAAGTTATGGCCTCCGGAAGATGGAACGTAAAACGGACAAACTGCAAAAGAATAGGGTGCGCACGCCCTCCCTAAAAGGGAGCGCGCACCCCCTTTGATCAGAATGGTTGTTTTTGAGTGCACAAGAGGGTGCGCACACCCTCCCTAAAAGGGAGCGCGCGCCCCATTGCCCGATTAGGCTTTTTGGGCCTTCCTGGCGGCCTAAAACTTGATACTTTTACTCCCTTCGTTCCACCATCCCAAAAGTACTATCACCCTTATACCTGAAGCATACTCTCTACTAGGGATGACAAAACAAGGTTCCGGTTACGGTTCCGGTTCGGAACCGCCGGTTCCGGTTCGGCTTTTATGTGAACCTTAACCGGCCCTTGGTTACACCGGTTCCGGTTCCGGTTGTCACAATACGGTTACGGTTCGATTCCGGTCCGGTTCCGGTTCGGTTCCACGGTTCATTTTTTGATGGTTTTTTAACGGTTAATTCTAATGAAACTGTTAAAAATCGGTCAAAAACACATTTTTATTATTTTCATTCACTGATTTTGGCAAAAAAATCAGTCAAAACACAACTTTTCTTATCAACTTTCCATTAGTAACGGTTAATTCTAATGAAACTGTTAGAAATCTAATGATTTTGATGGTTTTTTAACGTTTTACTGACGGTTCAGACGGTTCCGGTTCGCGGTTTGGTTGGGCGGTCGGAACCGCCGGTTCACGGTTTTTTGGGGGTTGAACCTTAACCGGCCCTTATCCAAAACGGTTCCGGTTCCCACGGTTCTGGTTTTCGTGGCGGTTCATGGCGGTTACGGTTTTTTCGGTTCCGGTTCCGGGCCGGTTCGACGGTTCCGGTCCGGTTTGGCCATCCCTACTCTCTACTCATATAAGTGAAAAGAACACCCAGGAACACACTTGAACTAAACCAAACACTTCTTGCTACAAATCTCATACTACTCCCTTTGTCCCAAAATTACAAGTATCACAAAAATCATTCAAATCACAAAATTAATAAGTACAAGTGTCAAATATAACATATATGACCATTTTAACATTTAAAGGGGAATTAGTAACTTACCTATTCCGGAGAAAGTATAAATGAAATATATTTTGATCGGGTAGAAATGGCCTACTCAACGCCCTGAACATTTTAGTATAATTAGACTTTAAAATGGAGTAGTAAATAAAATGATAAAAATTATCAAAGTTAAGAACCCTAACCTTTCTTTCTTCTTCTTCTTTGCTAAGAAAAAGTTTGAGGAACGTATGTATGTATAACGCAGAGAGAGAGAGAGAGAGAATGGTGAGGATAAGAAGAAGTTGATATTTTCCATTTTCACTAAGGCCCCTCCACTTTCCTTTTGAGCACATAAACCCCTAAACTTATAAATCCACTAAGGACCCTATAGTTTCAACTAACTCAATTAACTCCCTTAACCATTATTACACCCAACCAAATAAATAACACAATTAATCAAACAATATGTGCAAGTCATAAAATATGATGTAACACATAAAATGCACACATAAGTTCAAATTAAAATCCTCAAAAATATAAAATAAATAGGGACGGATTTTTAGGTCGTTACATCCACTCTTTAATCACAATTTCTCCCCCCCCCTGAAATGATCAGCAAGGGTCTCAATTTATAGGGACTGAGGGTGCCTAAACAATCCGTACGGCTAGGCCCCTCTAGTACCCAAAGCATCCGTACGGCTCAGCCTGGCGAGCTTCTGGATTTTTCCAAGTTTAATTTCAGAGCAGTTCTGAAATTTTCAGTTTATCCTAGTGAGGCCCTAGCCTATCAGTTTATCCCTGAATAGTGCTAAGAATTCCTCTAAGTTGGTCAATTTCAGATTGGGGTACTTACAGGTGCCCCCTTACAGTTTCCCCAGATTTCTAGAATTTTAAAATTCGATCAATCCCGATACCGTGTTCATGCATTAATCAGATTAAACCAACACGATTTACAGATTACGAATTAACATAGATCTAATCAATATCAAGAATAAACAATTTATTACATATACAAATTAGATCTAAATTATCAATATACATTATCCAATTATTCATTGATAATCCCAACATGCAATTATTCATATAGATCAAATCAATATAACAATTACATCATCCCCATATTCATGCTCATAAATTTCATATCGCATATAAAATTCAAATCACACATTCATCTTATCATCATGCAAAATCATATAATCGAATAAAACAATTTAAACATGATATATTAAAATAATCAACGAAGAACGGGCTCTGATACCACTGTTAGGTTTTGATGCATCATGCGCAGCGGAATAAACAGATAAAATCAAACACCCAAGAGCCCGGATCCGTGCATGTTGATTAAATTAAATATAAGATGAAAGAAACTAACCCTTGAAGATCGCATCCATGAACACGGACTTTAAGGTGCTAAAGGAAACACCCTCCATCGGTATCCACACTTCGAACGGATATCAAGAACACCTTCTTGATCTGGATTACTAGACCCAAGGCATGGTGAAGAAACGATTTCTTCGTGGAATTATCTTGCTTGATTGATTATTATATTTTGATGATCATGGATCACAAAATAAATAATCCTACTTCTCTATAATTTATTGTTTCTAAAACAATGGTTTGTGATTTCCAAAATCACCATTAGAGGCTGTCAAACCAGGTTGTATATCATATATAAGGGTTTGACCTAATTTCGTTTGGGATCGGGATTCCTTTTCTGTCAAGAAAACTGAACAAACTGGACTGTTACGGGGGGAGGGGATGTACGGCTCCTTAAGAGCCGTACGCCACTCAAGTAGCCGTACGGTGGAAGTCCAAAAATCCCAGTTTTTCCGCCTTTTTACAATCCGTTCCATTGTGTGTGACCCAATAGGATTATACTATGTTGGCAATGAGTCCGAACTAGTCCGAACCCGTAAGTCATAAGTGGACTCTAGCAAGCCATTATGACTACCCAATTAGTATAACTTTGAAAGTCCAAGTTAACCTTATAGAACATATCACACTCCCTTTGTCACGCGATATCATATTGGACATAAGTCATGGTCCACGTCAACTTATGTTGTCCAATGCTTTCTCGATCCCGAGTAGATTGATATGAGCAAATAACATTGAACACTTCAATTCATTTTGGGTACGGCCGTACACTATTATCAATCTCACTCATCGAGTGGCCAAGCAGATATCTCTCTTGAGAGAGGAACAAATCCCATCTTGACTTATCATTCTTCCCTACAAGAATCCGACTATGCCAATCATAGCCTTTATAACCACCCGATTAGGGGTAGCGTTTGAGTACGTCAAACATAATGTTCATCATGTGGAAGACCATAATAATCTCAGGTCTAAGGATTCAAATGATATAACTATTATGAGATTTAATTATGACATTTGACATGACATAAATCTCATAACGGGTCTATCCAGTACTTGTTCTCCAACATGTACCCACAAATTTAATCCGCATCCTATGCGCTATAATCATCATATGATTATCCATTAAACTCATGCTAGCCCTTCATAAGTGCTAGGGGACAATGATCATTATAATAAACATGCAAAATATATAATAATCGGGTTTGTTATCTCTATAACAATGAAGCTATGATATAACACATAGGCCTTTCTCAAGGGCCTAGGGCATAATATCCAACACTGACCCCTATGAGATTTATGTCATGGTCACAATGTCATAATTAAGTCTCATATAGTTATATCATTTGAATATTTACACCTGAGGTTATTACAGTCTTCCACTTGATGAACATTATGTTTGACATATTCAAATGTTACCTTTAAACGGGTAGCTATAAATGATATGATTGGCATGATCAGAATCATGTAGGGAAAGGTAATAAACCAAGATGGGATTTGTTCCTCTTCCAAGAGATGTCAAGCCTGGGCCCCTTAATGAATAGTATTGATGAAATGCTCGGCCGCGCTCAAAGGAATTGATTGGATCAATATCATTTGTGTTATCAATATATTCGGGATCGAGAAAGCATTGAACAAGTAAGTTGACCATTGACCATGGCTTACGTTCAATAGACATTGTGTAACAAAGAGATTGTGATATGTTCTATTTAGGAAACTTTAGATTTCAAAGTTATACTAATTGGTTAGTCATAATGGCTTGCTAGAGTCCGCTTATGACTTATGAGGTTTGAATGGTTCAGACTCGTTGCCAACTTAGTATAATCCTATTGGGTCACACACGCAGAACGGATATTTAAAAGGAGTGAAAAACGAGGAAACTGGTCAAGGGAGCCGTATGGCTCCATAGCCACCGTACGGCTAGGAGGCTGCCGTACGGCTGCCCTCCCGACAATCAGTTTAATTTATGTCTCTTCTTGTTGGACAAGAAGACCTAAGTCCTAAAGGGTTTTGGAAACCTCTTGTATATACTGTGTACAGCCGGGAATTGTTCCCATAATGTTGATTTGATCAATTCCAAACTCTTTCTTGGAGAAAGAAAATACACATAATATACTTGGGTTATTAAGTCTGATTATTCCCAATTATCAAACTTGAATAATCATTAGGAGAAATTGAAGAATCGTTCTTCATCAAAGTTTTTCAATCCGAAGGACCTAGCAGTCAAGTTCAAGAATCATTCTTGAAATTTGTTCGTTGTGCGGATCACCGGTAGAGGGCGTTTCTCTTAACGTCTAATCCAAGTTTTATCTCGATCTACAAGGGTTAGTTTCTTTCATCTTCATATTATGAATTATTGTTCATAGCGGATCTAGGCTATTGGGTTTTATTCATGTCTTTCTTCCGCTGCGCATGATTGCAGGAAACCCAACAGGAACCCTGGATTCTTCCCCTGTTGTGGGAAACAGGTCCCTCGGTCCACTTAAATTATGAGAGAATGAGGGTTTTAAGGGGCGAGGAACAGTTAGGATTTTTTTTGAAGGCTGTCTTAACCCGATTCCCAAATAATGTAAATATGGCAGGTAATGCCAGAAGATTGGTAAGACTGGGCGGCGATCTTGTATCATCAAGCGGACCCGATCCCCTGTCTTGGTTAAACACCCCTTTAGACAATGATATGCCCGTTTACGAACAGGAACAAAATCCTCCAATGGCCTCGGGCGTAATAGAAGTGACCAGTAGCGTTGATGCTTCAGAACAGGCTGGTAAAGGCGACAATTTTTTGCTAGATGAGCCTGCCTGGGATGCTGAGGAAGATAGCCGCCCGAGGCGCGGGCTAGTTGTTGAAGATTAGTCTTCTGAGACCCCTACGGATAAGCACGGGCATTTGGAGAGACTGGCCCCTGACACTGCTCGCAAACTTATCCAATTACGCTATCCGGTCAGGATAGTTGATTCTTTCCCCGAGGGCCCAGATAATAGGATAACCAGCCAAGCAGGAGCGTCTAGTTCTGGGGTGGGGTTAAGGGACGAGGATGAACAGGACTGATGATGAATTTTTCTCGCAGTTCAATATTGATAACAAAATATATCTGGTCAGCGGTCTTAGAGAGTATGCGTCTCCTAGAGGGGGTACTTCGATGACCCCTTCTCTCGTCCGGGCAGAAAACCTCACCTGTGTCTTTTTTCTGGTTCAATTCGAGAATGGGATTCGCCTTCCTTTGGACCCCTTTATTTGTGAGTTCCTCGAATTCACCCAATGCTTCCATGGATCTGACTCCGAATGCCATTCGCTACTTAGTGTCCTTCATCATTGTGAGTCATGTTCTAGGGTATGAACCTTCTCTGTCCGCGCTTCATATTTATTTTACCCACCAAGTAACCGCATGTTGTTTAAGTTTGAAGACCAAGCCCCGATCTGAAAAAATATTTTCCGCTGCTTCAAATAAATTTGATCAATGGCAAAGGTACCCGCTCAGGATCCAGAATCGATTAGGCTTGCCTTTTCATCACCCTGATAATATAGCGCCGATTTCGGTTTCCCGGAAGAATTTCCCTGAACCCGGGGAGGGCCGCGAACTCAGTGCCTCTTTTGAGGCTTACCTTGCTCAATTTAAGAGGAGAGTCACTAAGGATGACCAATCAGTGTGGCCCCTTTATGCGGGATCCCGATTGGAGAGTCCATCAATCCTTTTCTTTTGATCCCGACTGCACCATCTTTAATCTGGGGGAGACTTATTCTGATCCCAGTTTAACTGGTATGTTTTGTTACATCCCTTTGAATCGTTTCTCTTGCTTTCATTGCTCCATTTTATTTTTTTGATTGTTGTTTTTTATTGCAGACCCGACAAATAAGATGCCTCCAAAGAACACCATCGTTCTCAAGAATGCCGCAAAGGCTTTTTCTTTAGCGGAGAAATATAAACGGGAGGCCGCTCTCAACAAGACCGAGGCTCCGGGGAACAGGCTTTCAGTTATCGATAAGCCGGATAAGTCTGGTAATGTGCCTTCTTCTGTGCAACCAACTCTTACACGTAATCTTCCTCCAAACCCTTGCCTTGCAGTAGGAAAAAGTAAAGGCTTGATTGGAACGGGGCATGTTTCTAAGCCTTCTTCAGACGTGGGCATGTCTACGCCTGGAAAAACGAGGAAAAGGCCTTCTTCTGCGGACCTAGCACCACCGCAAAAAGATAAACAACAAAAAACTGGAGACTCCTCTACTGACTTCACCGTGTCTTCTCCTGCCCGCAGGACCATGTGCTCTAACCTTTACTCGGTGGGGTTAATTGAGGATAGAGACCGTGCCAAGGAATTTGGCCTCAAGATTGCTAAGGCCCCAGAGGTATTTGGAGTTGATTTGCACAGTCGCCGTAGTTCCAATGCCTACGTGGGTGATGGATTATTGCATCGGCTCCATTTTCCTGATTATCAACAGAGAGTCTTGGCCGGTTCTAACCCAATTGTTGCCGTTGGCCACATGGGTTTAGCCCTGACTGAGGTTTGTTCCTTGCCTCATTTTCAACTATTGTTAAATTTTCCTTTCCCTTTGAGTTAACTTTCTTTGTTTTCGTAGGTTGCCAATGATATGATCTATTTGCGCAACCGGCATGAGGCAGATGATTTTCTCGTTGCAGCGAGGAACAAAGAACTTTTAGAATCAAGGGAGGAGAACAGTAGGATGTCGAAAGCCTTGGAGAGCGCATGCAAGGAGCTTAAAAGCAAAGATGATGAGGTTATGAGCGCGGCCAAGGAAGTTTCTAAGCTGAACAAGGATCTGGTCACGGCTCAGAAAGCCAAAGAGCGGTCTTAGGCCGAGAATTCAAGTATTGAGTCAGAAAGACAGAAATTTGAAGCCCGCTGCGCTGAAATCCAAAAGTCCTTGGATGAGGAGAAGAGAAGGAATGAGGAACTGATGACTACAGTAGGAGAGCAAAGCGGCAAGCTGCTCGAGCAAATGCGGTTTGAGCATGACCGGGAGTTTGTTCTGGATGAGGAAAGGAAAAAGGCAGTGGAAGTCTATAAAGCTTCCAACGAGTAGGCAAAATTGTTAGACGACACGGGGGTGGAGCAATATAATTTGGCTGTTCATACGGTTGCTCCGAACTTGGTGGCCACGGGCAAATACACCGCGCAAAAAATTGTGATCTTATGCGCCATTGTTGCTACAGACCCTGAGTGTTTTTCTGGTCATGCCCTTGTGCCATTTTCTGAGGACCAACTTCAAGAATTTCCTGAATCTATACGAAAATCACTTCCCACCGTCTCCCTTGTCACTGTTCAAGAGTTTCTTACCGCTATTGACGATTTGCGGTTTACTGGAGATGAGTCTGGCTTATCTTTGGCCGCGGATTTGGAGAAGGTTTTTGGCCCAGATGGCCCTTACCTTATATTGAAGGTATGGTTCTCCCTTTCTCCACTTTTGCCTCTGCTCTTGCCTCTGCTTCTCAAGCTCAGACCGATTCTGCCGCTGATCCTAATGTCTCTGCCTCTATTCCAGAAGTGGAAAACAATCCTCCTCCTCCAACAAATTGAAGTTGAAACCGGGCTGTGTCCTGAGTATTTATTGTAATAGCATAGGTTCCAAAACACTTTGAATATTTTGCTACTGTTTTGACGTAATCTTTGATATTGAACTTTGTATCTCCTTATTTAGTTCCAATCTAAAGATTTTTCTGACACACGCCGCTTGATGTGATTCTTTGGGATACCTCACAGCCATAACGCATTTATTGTTGTCTATCTTCCTTTGCATGTCTTTTATCAGCATTTATGGTGACTGCCCATCTCCCCGCATCTTCATATTACTAGGCCTATAAAAAGTAATTTTCGTCTCTTTCCTTCTTACATCTTCCCTTCTCATACTTAACCTTTTGAAATTTCAAACTTTTCTTTATGGCCTCCGACAGTTTTTTCGGCGGGTCTGATCATGACCTGGGTGGTTGGGGCTCCGTCTCCCCTTTTTCTACTCTTCCCCCTTCTCCACCATTTCCCATTGAGGAATCACCAACTGATAGTAATGGTGAACCTTCTTCTCCAATCATCATTTCCAATTCTGATGGTTCCTCATCTTCCAAGAGAAAGTCCCCCGACGAGGACAATGACGAGGATGATGATGAAGAACTGTCTGAGGATAAGCCCTCGTCGGATGATGGTGATGACGGTGATGAAGATGAGGAGATGGCTTCTGGTATCTCCTCTGGTAGCTCTAGAGACGGGTCTGGGGATGATCCTGGGGCTGACAGGGATGACGAGAAGGATAAAGATGAAGATGACGCTGGTACAGGACCTACAATCGTCGTCCTCATTTTTATCTTTCCTTAAACTTCCACTCTATGTTGTTTCTTTTTGAAGGCCATGACCCCGACCTGTTGTGGGGTGTCTTTTTGCCTGTCAATGGAATATTTCTTATCGTATGTTTTTTGCTTTTGTTCCTGTTTTTCATACTTTGCCCTTTGCTACATTTGGCTTTAGCATTGATCTTTTCTCGTATGAACGAGGCTTATCTATGCCCGGGAGATTTTGCCCACTTGAATGATCAAGCGTTCTTGAAAAACTAAGTTTTTTGTCACTCAAGTATCATTCTTCTTCTTCTTTTTTCTTTGTTCTCCAATATGAGGCGATTTTTTGGCACTTTCTTTGCTCCCACCGAGGCTAAATACTTAGCAAAAATTTTTAAAGTTTTTTGGATAAGCAACCTTTGGGCGGGTCGCGCTCTTTATGCTCGCGGATGTTTAGGATCAGATCCTGCTTATCGCTTTTGAGTCATTTTGTAACCGCGTTTGACCGCGCTTCATACGTGAAGAGTCACGTGACGGTTCTTCCGTTTTCGGGCATGCGGTCTAGCTCGTAGGTGTATGAACGCGCATCTTACGTGAAGAGTCATGTGACGGTTCTTTCGTTTTCGGGCATGCGCGCATCGTACGTGAAGAGTCATGTGACGGTTCTTCCATTTTGGGCATGCGATCTAGCTCGTAGGCGTATAACCGTGCATCGTACGTGAAGAGTCATGTGACGGTTCTTCCATTTTTTGGCATGCGATCTAGCTCATAGGCGTATGACCGCGCATCGTACGTGAAGAGTCACGTGACAGCATCCGCTAGTTTTGGGCATGCGATCTTGCTCGTAGGCGTATGACCGCGCATCGTTTGTGAAGAGTCACATGACGGCATCCACTAGTTTTGGGCATAAAGCCCGAGCGGGTTGGCAATTTTTGTTATACTTTTCCACTCATGCATTCTTTGAGATATGTTCCTCAAATTATTTTTTGAAACGGAAAAAACATAATATCATTAGTCCTTGGAAAATTACTGCTCATAGAGCCATTACATAAAGTTTCATTACAATAGAAAATCAAGAAAGATAAACTTCTAACTAACTTTACTTTCTTCGGGAAAAGGGGAATACGATTTTCAAGGGTAATATTTTTTCAAGTGATCACTATGCCAGGCATTTTTCAGATCCTTTCCCTCTGTAGTGAGAAGCTTGTAAGTCCCTTCCTTGATGACCCTGGCGATTTGATAAGGCCCTTCCCAATTTGGTGAGAGTTTGTTATACCCGGGCTGCCTGCCCGTGACCTCAACTTTCCTTAATACCCAGTCTCCTACGGCGAAAGATTGCTTGTTTACTCTCTTGTCATGGTAAATTTTTGCCTTCTGCTTGTAATTGACCATTCTTGCCCTTGCCCGGAGGCGTTTCTCCTCAAGATAGTCAAGGGCCTTCCTTCGAGATTCCTCGTTCTTTGTTTCGTCAAAGTGTCCCACCCTGTAAGTAGGTAGTGCTGCCTCCACATGCGCTACTGCCTCTGATCCATATGTTAGAGAAAAAGGGGTTTCTTCAGTTGAATTACTTGTTGTAGTATGGATGACCCATAAGGCAGTGCTGAGCTCGTCCAACCATCGTCCACTTCTTCCCTTTAAATTCTTATGGAGTGCGGCCATGAGCAATTTGTTGGTGACCTCGGCCTGGCCATTTCCCTGCGGTCTCGCAACAAAAGATTGTCGATGCTCCACATTAAGTCTTTTACACTCCGCTGTGAACTTTCTATGAAACTGGGGTCCATTGTCTGAAACAATTGCTCTTGGCAACCTATATCGGCAATAAATATGGTCATGCACAAATTTAATGACATTTGCCTCCGTGGTGCTGGTCAACGCCTTTGCCTCTACCCATTTTGTAAAATAGTCCACAGCTACTACCACCATTTGTGCTCCTCTGGGGGCTTTGGGGTATGGTCCAATCAGTTCGATCCCCCACATGTCAAATGCCCAAGTAGGGACTATCAATGTCTGCTCTGTAGAGGGTAGCCTTGGAATGTTTGCAAATCTTTGGCACTGGTCGCACTTTCGGACGTATTCCTCTACGTCCTGTTTCATTGTAGGCCAATAATACCCCAAGAACCTGATTTTATCAAAGAACGCGCGGGCTCCTGGATTTCCCCCCCCCCCCATACACCTTCATGAACTTCATACAACAGATTTGTCACCAGGTCGGTTTTAACGCATCTCAACAGGGGTTTTGAGAAAGATCTCCGATAGAGGATTCCGTCAATGACTGTGTACCTCGCGGCCTATTTCATCAGGAATTTTGCTTGGTCTGGATCATCGGGGAGAATTTGATTTTCCACATACGCTTTGATTTCCTCAACCCAATCTTTTCCTTGCTCAGCTATACTGTAAACTTCCATCCTGTCAATGGCCGGCGTTTCAGTGAATTCAATCCAGCAGTCTGTGCTGAGCTTGGTGATTTCCTCGTTCGTAATTCTTGAAAGGAGATCTGCCTCAGAGTTATCAGCCCGGCTGACTTGATTCAACTCGTGATACTCAAAATTCTCCAATAAACTTATAGTGAGCCCTTTATACTTGAGTAAAACTGGATGGTTAGTTTCAAACTCTCCTTTCACTTGGTTCACTACGAGCTGCGAGTCACTATTTATGATTAACTTGGGAACCTTTAGGTCTCGGGCTAACTCCAAACCCGCTATCAAAGCTTCGTACTCTCCTTGATTATTTGACACAGCAAACTTGAATCTTAAAGCCCGCTTAAACATCTGCCCTCCTGGGGCGACCAAGAGAATCCCGGCGCCACTGATTACCTTGCCCGCAGATCCATCTACATACAACGACCAGCAATCTTTGGGTTTCTCAACCAAATCATTGACCTCCTTATTCTTTCCTTTGCCCGGATTTACCTGCTTGCTTTTTTCGGACTCGTTTCCTACCAATTCAAAAGTAGTTTCCGCTACGAAGTCCGCTAATGCTTGTGCTTTTACTGCCTTTCACGGGGAATAAGTAATCTGAAACTCGGTAAGCTCGATGGACCATGCCAATATCCTCCCTGAAGATTCAGGTTTGTGTAAGGTTATTCTTAATGGGACATCCGAAAACACTGTGATTGGATAAGCGATGAAGTATGCCCGCAACTTCCGAGCAGCCACCAGCAGGGCGAAGGCTAATTTTTCGATGTTCAGATATCGACTTTCCACAGCGGACAATGCCTTTGAAACGTAATATACGGGTTTTTGGATGCCGTTGTCTTCTCTTACTAACACCTCTTCTAATGCTTGATCTATTGCAGCCAGAAATGTGTATAACTCCTCCCCGGTCACCGGGCTGCTTAAAAGCGGGGGATTGCCAAGATAGCTTTTCACTTGCTCAAAGGTTGCGTTGCATTCTTCATTCCACACGAATCCTTCACCTTTTCCTCCTTTTAACGTTTTAAAGAAAGGGAGGATTTTTTCCGCTGACCGCGAGATGAACCTTCCAAGAGCGGTGATTCGACCATTCAACTTTTGGACATCTTTGATGCACCTTGGTGGCTGCATATCTAGTAAGGCCTGAATTTTCTATCGGTTCACCTCGATTCCCCGTTGATTTACCATAAAACCCAAAAAATTTCATGCTTTCACTCCAAAGGCACATTTTGACGGGTTGAGCTTCATGTTGTTCTTCCGCAATGAAACTTTTGCATTCTTCATTCAACTTTTAAACAATTCTTCCAAGGCCAAATTTTTATAATTTTTACTTTATTTATTAAATAAATATTTTAATTAATACTATGTTCCTAGCAATGAAACTTTTTAATAAAATTTATTTTTGAGTATTCATAAATTTTGTATATGTATATGATTATATTATAAACTAATACTATTACATGAAATTTTTGGAATGCATAAATTTTATTGCCATAGAGAAATACATTAGTTGATAACACTCCGTCTTCACTTTTACTGAATGCATTTTTTTTTAAAAAAAAAAAAAAAAAGAAGAAGAAAAAAAGAGACCTTTCTTTCAAAAAAAAAAAAAAACAAAACAAAACAAAAACCTTCCGATTCCAACTACCAATAATAAAAACCCAATTCCAATCATAAAATCTGCCATAGCATCTATTCAAAAAATGCCTTCACCTTGCTCATTTCTGCAAAATAAAAAAATAAAATTCACATTTTATATAAAAACATGCACCAAAAAAAATTATGTGCTAAAACTTTCTTGAGAAAAGATATAAATTTCTTATGATAAGGATATAGTGTAATATGTAAAAACTACATGAATTTCTCATTTCAAAAAGATATGAATGTCTCAAAAATCGAAAAAAAAAAAAAAAAAAAAAAAAAAAAAAAAACTGATATTACATGTGTTTTGAAAAATAAAAACACGTCTAAAGAAGTGATGAAAAATCAAATGAAATAAATGAAAGATTTTGTTTTGAAACAAAAATAAATGAAAGATTAAGAATCATGAGTTGGTTTTGGGGGAAACTATGTAACGACCCGAAACCCCGGCACTATTTTTTAGTAATAAGTTGAGCATTTATGGGTGACGAACCGTCCCAATTTTATATAAATTTTACACTGAATATTATCTTATAACTTAATTTTGTCAGTTTGATTATTTTTTTTAAAAAAAGACTTATTTGATTCTAGTAAAATGTTGAATAAAATATTTTAGTTGCAAAAGATTTATTAGCTTGAGTAGAAGCTAAAATAGTTGAGTTAGTATTTGTGATTTATGGCAAGGGG
>JAOWBW010001480.1:0-44178 GCA_026119855.1 Campanula takesimana
CTGGGAGATGCCTCGTACGAGACATCGATGTCTCGTATAAGTCATCCTTTCAATCTGCGACTGTTTCTCCTTTTTCTTCGAGGATTTGGTATCCAAACTTGTATATAAACACCTCTAGTCTGTCCTAGAATACCATGCAGCCTTGAATCAGTTCTGGGAACCTTTCTTTTGGAGTAGAATTCTCAACCTTTTGCTCCCAATGGCCTTAAGTAAGTCCGTCCCTTCATCAATAATTGTTGATGAGTTCTCCTTGGACTCAGAATAGTAGAACACTACAGAATGACTTGCAACATTCCTTCGTTCGTTCAATAAACCTCGCCAAGAGAGATTTGTTAAGATGTTCGGGTTTAAAATTCTTTCACCTTGAAGAATCTAAAGCCGGAATGAGACCTCTTAAAGGGAGTTGCACGCTTCTGGATCCATCGACGCACCTCTTCAACTTTTCACTTAATGAGATTGTCCGTACTGTAGAGGAGATGGCGGCTATCTTGGATATGCCGTTGACCGGGGTGATTGCGGTTCCTAATTGTGACAGGTACCGGCGGAGTATCTTAGGGACTTATTGAGTATTGGCCTTCCCGAGGCGCAGAGTTACATTCATAACCGCTATGTCGATCTCCACGCTTTGCCTAGGAGATTTAAAGGTCGGGTGACTCGTGGTCCGGTGTGGATTCCCAGTGCTGCCTCTTGGCATTGTGCTTATTTCGGAGCGTACTTTTCATGAGCAAGTGTGGCATGGCAAACACGGAGCTCATGGACATCGTTCTGCAAGCTAGAGGACGGGCCTTCAACATAATTCCTCTTATCTTAGGGGAGACCCTTCATGGTCTTGATGAGTTACACCGAATCGGATCTATGACTCGGGGAAGTCCATTATTGTTTACCATTTGGCTTAGAGAATACTTCAAATTGTTGGACTCTCCGATCGAGTATTCACCTTATACTTTCCATAGGCGGAGACTGCTAGTGAGGAGTCCTCAGCACTGAGGAGTGGGCTCATCTTTTTGCTAAAGTGGAGACCAATGATATTGCTTGGTGCCCATCCTCTGGAAGGTGAGGAGGTTTGTAGCTAATACCCTGGTACGACAGGGTTGTCCTTCCAGGTTTGAGGGACTCCTCTTTCTATTTTGCTAGGAGGGTAATGCGGCAATTCGGTCAACAGCAGGACACTTTCTTGTCAGGGGGACAGCCTCGAGACATTTCCTTCATGGACTCGGAGTTCTCTATGAGCTTGGCTCGCGCTTGGGGGTAAGCACCACTATGGATCGTTGGACCAATCTTCGTCATGATGGAGGGAGCATCTATTTTCAGATAAATACTTGAATTGGTTTCTCTCGGAACTCCGTCCTAGTGTCGAGGGTATTGATGAGATCCGCCGCTCTCTGTTAGGGGACCAATTCGAGCCTAGCTTAGATTTGAGGAAGAAGGAAGCTAAGGAGGATCCTTCTAATGTCAGAGTAGATGCCACTCAAGACTTTCTGGATAGTGACTTTTACGAGAAGAGAGCGAACGGATTTCTCGGCAAATTCCAAGCTCTGGATAGGCCTCATGGTTTGCGAGACTGACTCCTCGGTGTTCAGTCGACTTGATGTTCCTCCCGGTTTCGAGATACCTTGGCACAAGAGGAAAAGAGATGACAAGGCGGATTGTGGTCAAGCCCCTACTAAGTCAAGGAAGAAATAGATCCTTAGGAGTATCGAGAGATTGCCATAGATAGACCAATGTTTAGACTTTTAGTATTTATTTATTTTCTTTTGCAAGTGGTATTCATGTTAGAAAATTTTCTTATTATTTTCTTGAAATGCATTCAATTAATAGAATACAAGATTTTGATTTTCTTATTATTTTCTTGAAATGCATTCAATTAAAAGTGGTTCCCCCAAAAAGAACTTGCTACAACGATCCTCACCTCGTGCTATCACTAGCCTTCTTGGAATCTATGGAAACAAGAAATAAGAAACGGGGTGAGATAAATCCCAGTAAGTTACTACTATAGCTACATGATATGCATACATATGATAATGAAGCATAGAAGGATCACATATAGCAATGCACAAGTAGCAAGTCATATGAGTAGCTAATCCTACCCAATATGCAACACGTATAACTAAGTACACATTACAAGGATATTTCTTTTCTCCTTATTACTCCATACCCATTCATAACCAAAACTTTCAACTGATGATACCGTTGATGTAGGCCTTCATAATGAACGTAGCTTCATAATATCAATGGAGACCCGTTACCCAGTATCTCAACCCAAGAACAAAAAAGAGCTATTCAATCATTGTGCATAATGCTCCAATAATCGAGGAAGCTAGACCCCTACCGTGATCAAGAGTAGGAGCAAACGGTCACAGATGCATAGATTCACGGTTATTACTCAGCCCCAGCACTCATAATAAACGTGAACCTATACACCTCCGAAACAACAAACCAGCTGGACACAAATGTAAGTACACAAGTAATATTTACTTGATATAACAAAACTAGCACTAGGCCCAAAGTAGGGGACTAGTCCATTAACCACATAAATCATGTAAGTATAATGCATATTCTCATCAATTCAACTTGTAGCACAATTGATGCTCATCATTCACCATTTAAGCCCATATACATTAGACTTGACACTCATAACAACCTTCCCAAACCACTCCTACAATTACCCTAGACCATCCTCTAAGGCTAACAAAGATCACCCCTTTCATTCACCCATTTGGAAACCATTATTCATTCACAGGGGAGTATGTGCGGCCGCCCAAGGAAGGGTGTGCGGTCGCCCACAAAAGAAAATCAAGAAAAAAAACTTCCAGAAGATTGTGCGGTTGCCTGCCCATTTTGGGCGGTCGCCCACTTACTCGACAGGCCCAAAAACTAGGAATTTCATACTCCCTTCGTTTCACCGTCCCAAAAGTACAACGCCTACTATAATAAACGTTTGTAACCATTACAAGGCTACAAATTCAGTACCAACCCAACTTTAACATTTCTTTATACTCAATCCCAAACCAACAACAACAATTTTTCCAACTAAGCCCCTGAACTTTAAAGTTACACTTTGAACCCTAAAGTTTCAACTAACTCATTTATTCCTTTTAACAAAATTTCTACTAATACATTGACTACCACATATGCTCAAATAATATATACAAGTCCTAAAAATTTTACCTAGCACATAAAATGCACATTTATTATTTAACACTTCAATTAAATACCACATAAATCAAAAAATAAATTATAATTATGTAAATTGCAAAAATATGAAAATAAAATTGGGTGAGGCATTACAGTATTGCTTCTTGAAGGCAAACATAGCGGCATCCCAATTGAGGCATGTAACGACCCCAAAACCCGTCCCTATTTATTTTATATTTTTGAGAATTTTAATTTGAACGTATGTGTGCATTTTATGTGTTGCATCACATTTTATGATTTGCTTATATTATTTGCTTAATTGTGTTATTTATTTTGTTAGTAGTAATAATGGTTAAAGGAGTTAAATGATTAAGTTGAAACCTTAGGGTCCTTTGTGAAAAATAAGTAAATGGGTTTAAGTGTTTAAAGAATTAGTAGAGGGGTTAAAGTGGAACTTTTAAAAAATCACCTCATACTTATCTCTTCCTTCCTTTCTCTGCGTGGATACATACATACACTTTCTAAATTTTCTACTTTCTCAATCTCTCTCAGTATCCATGGAGAATGAAGGTAAGAGTTTCATAATTTATTTTCCTTCTTTTAATTTACTACTCCGTTTTAAAAACTAATTATATAAAAATGATCAGGGCGTTGAGTAGGTCATTTCTACCCGAACAAAACATATTCCCGCGATACTTTTTCCGGAAATAGGTAAGTTAATAATTCTCCTTAAATAGTAAAATGGTCATATATTTGCTATATGTGTGATATGTGGTGAATTTATTGTGAAAAGAATTTATTTGTGATACTTGTTTATTTGGGACAAAGGGAGTATAATTATACTGGGTAAGTGACTTGGTTTGTATGCAAGGGTATATATGGAGTATGTTTATATACCTGAGAATGTTAGTATAAGTGTTTGAAAGTATACTCCTACTTGTGGGACGGTAAAAGATTAACTTGAGTTAAATGTTAAATAAGTATATTATAAAAATTATACTATTATTCTTGGGACGGGGAAATGAATGAAAGTATCCTTAAATGAGTATATTAGTATATTAGAAAAATTATATTTATAATTGACACTTGTAATTGTTATTTTGCGATTTGGGTAATATTTGTTATACTTGTAATTTTTGGGACAGAGGGAGTATTTAATAATCTTGGGGTTATTTGGGTTTTAGAGGCACGGGAGTTGAGTTTTCTTGTCTTTAATATTAGGATGGAAGTATATATAGGTACTCCTAAGATTTAGAACGAAAGGAGTGAAAATCGGACCCCAAAGCAGGGAGTTTGAAAGTGTGTGGCCGAACATTTTATAAAATTGTCCGTTTTACGTTCAATCTTCCGGAGTCCATAACTTCTTCGTCCGGACTCCGTTTTGGACGTGTAAACTATCGTTGGAAAGCTCTTTTAGAGTACTATGAAATGGTTCTATTGGCCGCATGGTTCCAGATCAGAATGGTTGTCTTTTTATTGGGGTTTAAGATCAAGGTGTAGTCTCGGTTTAGGTTCCGTAGTATTATTCTAGTTGACTTAGTTGGGTACCGTGGAACACTCTAGTGTTTGTTAATAGTTCCTTTGTGAACAAATGAGTTGGGATGTGGAATTTAACTAAGTATTAAATGGGTATTATGGAACATCCTTTTGATGTGTTTTGGATTAATTGTGAATGGGTGCAAGCTTGTGAGGTGACTTAATGTCATTAATAAAGGATTGTGTTGTGACCTAATGTCAATGTTGTGAACTCTATTATGAGTAACGTGTTTGAATATTTTGAAGTGTTTGGCTTGGTTCCTTATTTTAGAATCATTGCCCTAGTTGTTGTTGTTTTAGCAAGTATTTATTACTGTGCTCTTTGTTGAAAGTCCAGCTGGTTTTGTGTGTTATCGAGTGGAGGTGGAAATAATTATAGTGGCACACTAGCCAAGTTCACAATAAGGCTTTTCCACTAGACCTATTTCCCTAGGTTTGGGTGTTATCGAGTGGAGGTGGAAAGCATTAAGGCTTTTCCACTGGACCTATTTCCCCAGTCCTGATTGGCCTTGGATGGGATGAACTCGCTCCCTCGCGTGAGCATTTAGGGGTATGACTTTGTGTCATTTTCTCCCGCTATTGTTGTTGTTGTGATTGTTTGGTTCCGGAACCGGCTTCAGCCATTGTACTGCTTTGTTGATACTTCTCAGATGGTTATGTTGATTCGAGAACTTTGGTTATTATGGTTATGGTTTGGTTTTCGGGATCCCGGCTTCAGCTATTTATGCTATGCAACTGGTTTTCTCAGATGGTATTCTCAGATGGTTATGTTATTTCGGTAAACCTTGGCTTGGTATTCTCGTAGGAGTGTTTACTCCTACACTATGTGTTGTATGATGAGTTGGTCGTTATTTCCAACCGGTATGGGACGGTTGGCGATAGGGAACTTCTCATGTTATGTGCTATATGCTATATGATTATTTGTTGATATTGTTTCTTTATGATTATCATATCAGCATGTAACGTAGTTGCATTTTAGTAACTTACTGAGATTCATTCTGACCCCTTATTTGTTTACTGTTTTAGATAAAATCAAGTCCAGGGATAGGACACTTTGGCACGGGAGGACGTTGAAAGTGGTAAGAGTTGGGTTTTGTTTGGTCAAGGTTATATTACATAGATGTATAACCTTTTGGGTAGAATTTCCGTGACTTCATCATTTTGTACCACCTATATTTTGGATAATGTTGGTGTGTGTACATTTGTATAAAGGTTTGTTTGAAAGTCAGTGGAAGCCTTTGAACTTCAGGTGTTGGTTTTGTTAAGTTTTATGAAAGTATATTTCGAAAAATTTTCAAAAGTGTTTTATAACGTCTTCCATTCGTGTCCCGAGTGTGGGGCCAAGTAGGACCACGGGTCTGGGGCGCGACAGTTGGTATCAGAGCCTGGTTGTAGATGGTCTAGAATGACTAAATGACCTAGGAGGGTAGTAGAGTATAGTGTGTTCTATGCAATTATTCATTTAAAATGGTTGGGACAGAAAGAGATAATTCTGGGCCATCAGGGCAAGATAAGGCAAGAGAAGAGGCTCGAATAATGTTCCAAGGTATGTTTGAGGCTGCAACGAAAACAATTAATGATCAGAGGCAAGAGAGGGAATAGGCACCACCGAGAGATGGGTTGGCACAGTTTCTGAAGATGAAACCAATGGGATATAATGGAGAGCCTGATGTATCTAAGACTGAAAGGTGGATTGAATCAATGGAAAAGATCTTTGATGCTTTGAGATGTTCTGAGGAAGATCAAATCAGGTTTTCTACTTATAAATTGAATGGAGCTGCCGAGCATTGGTGGAAGGCTTTGAAAACTAAATGGGATGAGACTCATGTACCCTATACTTGGGAGAATTTTTTGGGAAAGTTTAAAGAACACTTAATTCCCAGGGTAGATCAAGACAGGAAGGAAATGGAGTTTCTTAACTTGGAGCAAGGTTCTATGTCAGTGGCTCAGTATTCAGCTAAATTTTTAGAGTTGTCCATGTATTGTACTCATTTAGTGGCAACTGAGGAGAGAAAGGCTACGAGGTTTGTGAAGGGATTGAGAACTGCGATTAGAACTCAACTAGTATCCCACAAGTTGCAAGATTTTCAAGATGCAGTTGATCGAGCCTACCAAGTGGAGCATGATATTGAAGAACACAAGAAGAAAATGGAGTTGTTAAGTGCAGGGAGGCAAGGTATGCAACAACAACAACGTGATGATAATAGAGGGAATCAAGGTGGATCTTCACAATTCAAAGGGTATTCTCAAGGACAGTCAAGTGATAAAATCAAAGTAACACTTTAGGGAGTCAGAACAGAGGAGTCTGTAATTATTGTCAGAAAGAAGGGCATTCAAAAAAAATGTTGGAAGAAGCAGGGCAAATGTTTGAATTGTGGACAGTTGGGTCATTTTCGAAAGGATTGCCCTAGATTTAGAGTACAGGCATCGGGAAGTGCAGTTAGGTCTTCTCAGAGCCAGAAGAGGGATTCTTCAAGAAAGCCTAAGGTGCATGGTCATGTCTTTGCATTAGTCAACAACAGGCTTCATATTCCTCTAATGTGATAGGAGGTATTATTTCTGTGTCTAGTTTGAGAGCACGTACACTTATAGACCCTGGTTCATCGCATTCTTATGTGTTTGTGCATTTTTCTTCTCGATGGCATTTGTCTTCTGAATCTCTACCTTATGTGTTAGAGGTGTCTACTCCTATAGGGGAGTGTTTGGTGACCAATAAGGTGTTGCATTCTTGTGATGTGCGTATACGTGAGCATGTTTTTACCTGCTGATTTAGTTATCTTACCATTATAAGATTTTGATATTATCTTAGGTATAGATTGTTTGGGTAAATATCATGCATCTGTTGATTATGCTGAAAAGGTGGTTACATTTTCTATCCCTGATGTTCTTAAATTTACTTTTGAAACTGTTCCCTGGGGTAGAGAGATTCGTATTATTTCTTATGTGAAGGCTAGGAGGTTATTGAATCGTGGTTGTGTGGGATTCTTGGCCAGTGTTCTTGATACTACTAAAGGGTTGACTGAAATAGAGGATATGCCTATTGTTAAAGAATTTCCTGATGTGTTTTCTACTGAGTACTCTATGCCTCCTGACCGGGAAATCGAGTTCTGTATTGACTTACTTCCAGGTACAGCTCCTATATCTGAGTCACCTTACAGAATGGCTCTAGTTGTTTTCATGTATATGATGAATCGGGTTTTCAAACCTTATCTTGATACTTTTGTGGTTGTCTTTATCGGTAATATCCTTGTTTATTCTAAATCTCGAGAGGAACATGAACAATATTTGCGAATGGTTTTGTCTGGGTTCCGAGGGAAGCATCTATTTGCGAAATTTTCTGGGTTTAGCGGAGTATTATCGAAGATTTATTGAGGGGTTTTTTCAAAATTTGCTACACCATTCACTCAGTGGACTTAAAAGAATGTACCATATATGTGGGATGAAAATGTCAAGTCAGTTTTGAGGAATTAAAGAAGAGATTGACCACGGTACTGATTCTTGCGTTACCTAATGGGAATGATGGTTATTACAGTGATGCTTCGAGGAAGTCAACTTCTTGTGAACAGAACTATCCGACCCATGACATGGAACTTCTTGCGATTGTTTTTGCGTTACATAAGTGGAAACATTATCTTTATGAAACAATGTTTGAGATTTTTACAAATCGACAGCGTAGATGAATTGAACTTTTGAAGGATTATGATTGCACCATCTCTTATTATCTGGGCAAGGCAAACATGGTTGTAGATACTATTAGTCAGAAATCTTACATAGTTTCGAGGATGGTCCGAGGGTAGAAGATGTTAGAGGATGTACGGATTGGTGTCTACATGAATTGAGACATGGGGTGATAATTGCGAATATTCAGGATTTGCTAACCTTAATTCAACGGATAAAAGATGCTCAACAGAATGACCTCGTGTTGAGAAAGATAGTGGATAAACCAAAGATAGAAAAGTTAAAGATATTTCTTTTAGTCTTGAAGGAGTATTAACTTATAGAGGGCAGTTATGTGTACCAACATTGATGGAATTAAACGTCAAATTCTTGATGAGGATTACGAGTTCAAGTATATTACTTACCCCGAGAGTACCAAGATGTATCCTAATTTGAAGCGGCATTTCTAGTGGAATAATATGAAATGGGGAATAGTGGATTACGTATCAAGTGTTTGATTTATCAACAGGTTAAACCTGAACATCAAAGACTCGCAAGTATACTTCAACCTCTAAAGATACTTGAATGGAAATACCTTTGGTTATTTGATTCGTGTGGTAAGTAACCCTAAAATTCGGGACGAATTTTCTTTAAGGGGGAGTGATTGTAACGACCCCAAAACCCATCCCTATTTATTTTATATTTTTGAGAATTTTAATTTGAACTTATGTGTGCATTTATGTGTTGCATCACATTTTATGATTTGCTTATATTATTTGCTTAATTGTGTTATTTATTTTGTTAGTAGTAATAATGGTTAAAGGAGTTAAATGATTAAGTTGAAACCTTAGGATCCTTTGTGAAAAATAAGTAAATGGGTTTAAGTGTTTAAAGAATTAGTAGAGGGGTTAAAGTGGAAATTTTAAAAAATCACCTCATACTTATCTCTTCCTTCCTTTCTCTGCGTGGATACATACATACACTTTCTAAATTTTCTACTTTCTCAATCTCTCTCAGTATTCATGGAGAATGAAGGTAAGAGTTTCATAATTTATTTTCCTTCTTTTAATTTACTACTCCGTTTTAAAAACTAATTATATAAAAATGATCAGGGCGTTGAGTAGGTCATTTCTACCCGAACAAAATATATTTCTGCGATACTTTTTTCGGAAATAGGTAAGTTACTAATTCCCCTTAAATAGTAAAATGGTCATATATTTGCTATATGTGTGATATGTGGTGAATTTATTGTGAAAAGAATTTATTTGTGATACTTGTTTATTTGGGACAAAGGGAGTATAATTATACTGGGTAAGTAACTTGGTTTGTATGCAAGGGTATATATGGAGTATGTTTATATACCTGAGAATGTTAGTATAAGTGTTTGAAAGTATACTCCTACTTGTGGGACGGTAAAAGATTAACTTGAGTTAAATGTTAAATAAGTATATTATAAAAATTATACTATTATTCTTGGGACGGGGAAATGAATGAAAGTGTCCTTAAATGAGTATACTAGTATATTAGAAAAATTATATTTATAATTGACACTTGTAATTGTTATTTTGCGATTTGGGTAATATTTGTTATACTTGTAATTTTTGGGACAGAGGGAGTATTTAATAATCTTGGGGTTATTTGGGTTTTAGAGGCACGGGAGTTGAGTTTTCTTGTCTTTAAATATTAGGATGGAAGTATATATAGGTACTCCTAAGATTTAGAACGAAAGGAGTGAAAATCGGACCCCAAAGCAGGGAGTTTGAAAGTGTGCGGCCGAACATTTTATAAAATTGTCCGTTTTACGTTCAATCTTCCGGAGTCCATAACTTCTTCGTCCGGACTCCGTTTTGGACGTGTAAACTATCGTTGGAAAGCTCTTTTCGATTACTATGAAATGGTTCTATTGGCCGCATGGTTCCAGATCAGAATGGTTGTCTTTTTATTGGGGTTTAAGATCAAGGTGTAGTCTCGGCTTAGGTTCCATAGTATTTTTCTAGTTGACTTAGTTGGGTACCGTGGAACACTCTAGTGTTTGTTAATAGTTCCTTTGTGAACAAATGAGTTGGGATGTGGAATTTAACTAAGTATTAAATGGGTATTATGGAACATCCTTTTGATGTGTTTTGGATTAATTGTGAATGGGTGCAAGCTTGTGAGGTGACTTAATGTAATTAATAAAGGATTGTGTTGTGACCTAATGTCAATGTTGTGAACTCTTTTATGAGTAACGTGTTTGAATATTTTGAAGTGTTTGGCTTGGTTCCTTATTTTAGAATCATTGCCCTAGTTGTTGTTGTTTTAGCAAGTATTTATTACTGTGCTCTTTGTTGAAAGTCCAGCTGGTTTTGTGTGTTATCGAGTGGAGGTGGAAAGAATTATAGTGGCACACTAGCCAAGTTCACTATAAGGCTTTTCCACTGGACCTATTTCCCCAGGTTTGGGTGTTATCGAATGGAGGTGGAAAGCATTAAGGCTTTTCCACTGGACCTATTTCCCCAGTCCAGATTGGCCTTGGATGGGATGAACTCGCTCCCTCGTGTGAGCATTTAGGGGTATGACTTTGTGTCATTTTCTCCCGCTATTGTTGTTGTTGTGATTGTTTGGTTCCGGAACCGGCTTCAGCCATTGTGCTACTTTGTTGATACTTCTCAGATGGTTATGTTTGATTCGAGAACTTTGGTTATTATGGTTATGGTTTGGTTTTCGGGATCCCGGCTTCAGCTATTTATGCTACTCAACTAGTTTTCTCAACTGGTTTTCTCAGATGGTATTCTCAGATGGTTATGTTATTTCGGTAAACCTTGGCTTGGTATTCTCGTAGGAGTGTTTACTCCTACACTATGTGTTGTATGATGAGTTGGTCGTTATTTCCAACCGGTATGGGACGGTTGGCGATAGGGAACCTCTCATGTTATGTGCTATATGCTATATGATTATTTGTTGATATTGTTTCTTTATGATTATCATATCAGCATGTAACGTAGTTGCATTTTAGTAACTTACTGAGATTCATTCTCACCCTTTATTTGTTTACTGTTTTAGATAAAAGCAAGTCCCGGGGATAGGACACTTTGGCACGGGAGGACGTTGAAAGTGGTAAGAGTTGGGTTTTGTTTGGTCAAGGTTACATTACATAGATGTATAACCTTTTGGGTAGAATTTCCGTGACTTCATCATTTTGTACCACCTATATTTTGGATAATGTTGGTGTGTGTACATTTGTATAAAGGTTTGTTTGAAAGTCAGTGGAAGCCTTTGAACTTCAGGTGTTGGTTTTGTTAAGTTTTATGAAAGTATATTTCGAATTTTTTTTAAAAGTGTTTTATAACGTCTTCCATTCGTGTCCCGAGCGTGGGGCCAAGTAGGACCACGGGTCTGGGGCGCGACAAGGCGGGTGGAAATCGGGAGACCCATATACCAATCTTTTGCGACCCTATCTAGAGTAAGTGGGAAGTACTGTGCCATTATTTGAGGAGACACTTTCTTTGGTAGCATGACCCAAATGTAAGAGTCAACATGAGCATCGGGACTGGAGTTGCCATTGAACTTTCCAATATCGGGAATTTTGAATTTTTCAGGGAGGGCCACCATTGTGCTCATGAGAAAAGAAGCTTGATGAAGATCGGTGCTCGGGTCCTTGTGCAAATTTAGCCCACTAAGATTTTGGTCAATGTAGGACATGATAGTGTTGACAAAACCAATGTCGATGCTTAGGACCTCTTTCCTTTCGTTTGTGAGCCCCTTCAATTGGTTCTCGAGCTTAGCAAGTTCTTTCTTATGGGCCATTCTCTCATGCTTAAGATGGGCTTGCCACAAATCATCCTTGCGTCGTGCATTCTCGGCGAGTGCATCAATTTGTCCTTTCAGTGCTTTGATCATGTTGGCTATATCCTCGTTGGACCGGGAAAGATTGCAACCGTTGTTGTTGCCGTCGGAAGCCATTAGACCTATTGAAGAACACGGTTGATCTTAGGATGGCCCCACAAAACCTTTTGGGTAAAATGACTTAACCCACAAACAAAAAAAGACTCAAACACATAAGGAAAAATGTTTTTTTTTTTTTTTTTTTTTTTTGATTTACAAAAGTCGGAAGGACGTAGTCCTTTTTGGAGTTTCTAGAAAAATAGTGGAATCGTCACACTAGTATATAGACCTTCTCGCGGTCCCATTGTAGACACCCCGCTTTGGACCTCTCACCCCGATTGCATACATAGTATTTTTATTTAACTTGTTTTTGGTAATTTCTGTTACTTCCGTTAAGTTCCTAACCGATTCCATTAGTTTTAGACTAAACTGCATAACAGATTTAACTTTTAGAGTCATTCTGTCATTCTATTATTTTTACCCGTGGGCGCCTCCGACACTGTCAACGGGACGCGCGCGCCTCTCGCCCCAAAGGCGGGACTCGCGCGCTTCCCATTATGGCAGTTACGGATTGCAGCCTGTTCCCTCCCTTTTCTTGATCACAAACACTCTCTTTTTACATCCACATTCATCCCCCCTTATTTCATAACTCTCAACCCCATATTCTTAGCTTTTTCCCAAAAACTAAATATTTCTTTTATTTATTATTTGATTTTCTTTTATTTATTTTATTTCTCTTTATTTTTCTATTGGTTGAAAGACCACATTTTCCTCTCTTTTCTACCTATTGAAACCCCTCATTTTTACCTTAGAAAGGGACCTTGAACTTTGAACTTTCTCCCTACACAAACTCTACACCATTCTCCCTACACAAATTTCTCCAACAAGAGTTCTAGCAACTAAACTCTTCACAAATTTCTACACAACAATTTCTCTACAAACAACTCCAAGTCAAAGTTTGAAGTCCTCTTTTCTAAAGGTACACTTCTTCTTCTTCTTCTATTTTATTTATGTCTTTTTAGATGTATACAATCCCCATCAAATGGGACATGACCAAATGACCACTTTACTGCATTAAAGTTGGTTAAGGTTATCTCCCTACATTTTAATCTCTACTTTAATCTCCCCATTTCATTATTAATGTAATTGTTAGGATAATTCAACATGTAATATTTAGCATAAATTAAATCAATAAAATCATTTATCTTTTTATTTCCCCTTTCTTTTCATTTTAATTGTTGGCACTTTTTATTGAAGGACATTTAGCATTAGAACACCGAAAAGTAGCAAGACCCGCGTAAGCGGGGCGGAGTGGGTGTTTAAGTACTTCCCACCTCCGTCACCTAACCCCCGAACCCTTCTCTCCTCGAATCTCTGGTCTTCGTACATAAAATTGGCTTTTCTTAGGTTTTCTCGCGTTCCTCTAAAACGTGGGTGGCGACTCTTAAAATCAAGTAGACATCCTAGGGTAATTCGCACGCTCTATCCAAGCCGCGGTCCCCCGGGGTATCTACAGTGGCGACTCTGCTAGGGATATAGAGGGTTAAACTTGCATTTTCTGCTTTTGGTGTTCTAATTTCTGTTTTCTGGGCATTCTGGTAAAAAGGGTGGGAAGCGCGCGCCTCCGGCCATCTTGGCCTAAAGCGCGCGCGTCCGACCCCTTCTACCAGAATCTCCCGCCTCTCATTTTGTCCTTCATATTTCATGTTATTGTGCTAACAATTTCTGCAGGAGAAAAGTGTTTTTATTTAGGGTCAGGGCAGTCCCTTGAACCCATGAATTTGCAGGTACTGCTCAGAAGCGGGCGCCTCTGCCCTCTATTGTCTAAGGCGCGCGCCTCCCATCCTCACAACATAAAGCGCGCGCGTTTGGGCAACTTTCCAGAACAGAACAGTGCACAGAAACAGAACAGAATGACAGTGTGTGGGCACCGAGCCTGCACATAAACAATTTTACTTTCTTTTTATTTTTATCGGTCACACGGGTGATTCGAAAGTTGTAAATTATGTGCTTATTTGTTTTTTTTTTTTATTTTTTTTATTTTCTATTCTTTGAAAAAATATATTTTTGTCACGTGATGGACCTCACACTACGCGCACATAATTCTTATCAACTTCTACTATCGAGTCGCACAAGTCCAACCCCAAACCCGTCGAGGCCCGTCCTAGAGCGTTTCAAGCTCCATTCGACCTTGACTCTTTCGAAGCGGTAAACCTCAGCCCGTGGCGTAGTTCACGACTACATGCCGGGGTGAACTTTAAGCCTCTCTTTTGCCGAGCACAAGCCACACAATTCTTAGTTTAGGTTCTAACACTCCGTGACCAAGTCGGTTTTCATGTACCGAGATTTCCCTAAACTAATGTCATCAAATCATACATGTCGTTTCCAAAAGAAACAAATGGTTGTTATGGGACAAAATAAAACTCCGTCCCCAAAGTGGTTATTTTGGACGAAAATAAAAAATCCGTCCCCGCATGTATGCTTTATGACATTAATTTAGTTTAATCCCGTCACATGTAGGTATCACAAGCGTGGTGGAATCCGATTAGTATATGGGACCGCGAGAAGTTCTATATACTAGTGACTAGTGTGACGATTCCACTATTTTTCTAGAAACCCCAAAAAGGACCACGTCCTTCCGACTTTTGTAAATAAATAAAAAAAAGAGTCATTTTCCTTATGTGGTTTGAGTCTTTTCTCTTGTTCGTGGGTTAAATCATTTGATTCAAAAGGTATTTGTGGGACCACCCTAAGATCAACCATGTTCTCTCCATAGGTCCAATGGCTTCAAGCGGCAACAACAGCAAGGGTGAGAATACTTCCGTGTCCAACGAAAGGCTCTTCAACATAATAAGAGCTATGGGGGAACAAATGGATAGACTTGTCGAGGATGCCCGCCGCAATGATGATTTATGGCAAGCCCGTCTTGATCTCGAGAGGAGAATTCATAAGGAAGAAGTGTCCGAACTTAAGGCCCGTTTACAAGAGTTCACCGACAACAAGGCAAAGGTCAACGGTAAGGCATGTTCAAGTGGCTCTCCTCTCAAAAGTCACAAAGGTTCTACCAACGACCGTGTCTATACTCCCCTCCAAGGCATGACCGTCACCAAGGCCTATGAAGATCTCAAAGCAAAGGGACAAATTTCTCCTCTCCAAGGGTACAAGCAACCACAACCATTGCGTTGCAACCATGCCCACCACAAGTGGTGTGACTATCACCTATGCAGCGGTCACCTCACCGAGGATTGCTTCTCCATCCGCAACATCATCCAAGACTTGATTGACAATGGTGAATTTACCGTGGGTGAAGAACAACAGTTAAAGAGTGAGAGCATGCAAGAAATCATCAAGGAAGGGGCTCAGATTTGAAATGGGGCTTCAACAAGGGATCATGCCACAAGGCCGACGATAACAATCTCCGTTTCTCTTTCTCTACCTAGTAGTAGGAATACAAAAAAAAAGAGTCAAAAGTCCACTTAAGTGTTCATTAATGGTTTCTCTCATCCTATGTTAAATGTTCGAGTCCATTGAGTCATCAAATAAAGTTCTTGTCCTCATACACTCTTCCAAGTTGTTCAATTAATTCATGGCAAAATGATGAAAAAATGTCTAAACAAGTTTTGGAATGAAGGCCATCACTTGAACGCCTAGGGGCTAAACATCAACGACGACATCAACAACGAAGACATCAACAACGACGAAATCAAGACAAAGAAAGGTGGAGCAACAATCATGAAGCAAAGTTTTCAAAAGGGGATATATAAAAAAAAAAAAAAAAAAAAAAGAGCTCGCTAGGTTGAAATCCTCAAATCAACCTAGGCAAAAGTTAGAGCACAAAAAAATAAAAATCCCCCTTAATCAAAGAAGTACAAGATCAACAACATTCCACCGATAAAGGACGAAGCAACAACCATCTCGAGGAATGGAGCATCCACAAAAACTACGGTGACCTGAGCCTCTTCACTGGAGGAACGTAGGCAACCTTCGGGTCCGGTCTCATGCAAGAAAGAAAATATGTTTAGCCCTAGCGCGTTATGGTGATCGGCCTTCATCTCGAACTTGTCAAGACGTCTTTGTACGATTCATTTGCCAATGAATTAATCACCAAAAGATTGAACAACTTTCTTAGATTTGGAATCGCTTTCCGTTCCTTGTCGAGTCTAGGGGTTTCTCTTCTTTTTGCGATACTCCCAGTTTCTCGCAATCAAACTGGGGCTTTCTTTCTCTTCTCTCTTAATGACTTACTTGCCTTTGTGAGTCATTCAAAAAATATACATACATGAAGTCAATACTAGGGACACTTCCCTAGTCGAGTCAATGTCACTCATCTTTAGTGACAAAAGGTCTCCACCGCAAAAACACATGTCTCTCATCCTACTCTAGAGTCAATGCACACTTCCTCATCAATTGAGTCAAAAAAAATAATAATAAAGACGCAAAAGAGATGCCCGCTAGATTGAAAACCCGAAAGGGCTGTCTAGGCAAAAAACAGGGTGCGTCATAAAAAAATGAGAGAGTGAGAGAGAGAAGGGAAAGAGAAATGGAGATCCCCGGCTTCTAAAGAAGACAACTACACGAGCTCTACATTGGATCTCCTCAGTAAGTCAATTCCCCACCGAGTCAACTTTGGGATTGCAAAAGGCTTGACAAGATATGGTACCATCAAAGGTTGTCTTGGGTTATTGGCATCATTCTCCAGCAGTGTGCATCTTTGGGCTCATGTGAAAGAAGGCTCGTGGTAACCAAGATCCGTCCGAAAACGAGCCTATCATTGAAGGGGTACGAGGTTGCACAAAATAATCCCCAGCTAGTCAGTTGGTTTGGGCAGCGAGCAACAACATGTAATTCAAGATTCTACAAGCATGTCCCTCTAAAGTATGCCGAAAGACTCCCGAGAATGGAGTAGCTCTTGCCATATCCCCTTGTGTTTGTTCCCCCACACGAGGACGAGTCTCTTGTTTTGCTCAACAAGTGATGACTCCCTAGGGGCTATGTAACTCGAGAAAGAAAACTTCTCTTGCTTCATTTGATAGTTAATGATCCCTAGGGCTACGCTCAAGAAAGATGTGTGAGACTATCCTCAAAGTCTCTTAAAAGGAATGTCGAGAAGCACCTTCTTGTCATGTATGCTCATACTTGTTCCCCCGATCAAGGATATGCCCTTCTCATTCCACTCCTAATCCATGGTGTCACTCTAGGGGGTACGATCAAGTTTTAAAGGCTCCCTCGGCAAGAAGCAATTCACTTCAATGTCCCCAGCAACATTTAAAGCTTTATACCGAAAGGTCTCAAGGGGCTTCGCAATCTACAATCTTTTGGGCTACGGCATTACAGTGATACAAGCAAAGAGCAATATTGGGGCTTCACAACCGACAGTCTTTTGGGGCAAGAATGCTCAAGAAATGCAATATGGAGTAGTCTTATGGCTCCATGAAAAAGATCAAGCTTCAATGGTCCCTCAACACTTCCAGTCAAAAGTCCTCTTGGTTTTAAATGAAGGCTCCGATGATATGAATGAATTTGATGATTCTTGTTAGAACTCACAGCGAGATTCTGAAAGAAGTCTTAGAGAAAAGGAAAAAGATTCAATATGTTAGACTCACCCGGCTGAGTTATAGCGGGCAATGCCAATATGTTAACTCTATATGCAGGGTTATGGCCAATCCCAATGTTTCTGCAAGTACTCACCCCCTTCTCCAAGATCAAAAGCACAGGCTGCATCCGAAGATCCGCCGTCGGCTCAACTCAAGAAGACTCAAGCAAACATACCGTTCGAGACTTTATCACACCAAGACCTTATCATCTGCAACAACATCACCATCTCCCACGAGACGTCTCCCGAAGACCGTACTACACTTCCAACATGGGCCTTCTGCCATTTGGGTATCAACCACAAAAAGGGCCATCCATCTCCAAGCAAGAGAAAGAGGAAGATCACTTTCATGAGTTCTACCCAATGGTGCATCTGCTCTTAATACAATGCCAAGATAAGTTGGAGCTTCACACCGAAAGTTCTTCACATCCCGCCATCTACAAGCTCGCAAACAACAAGCCCACGACACGTGGGGCTTAGTAATCTCTCAAAGCTTGGTATCAATGATCTTCTCTTGGAGCTTGCTCACGTCAACAGCAAAAAGGCTATTTATTTGAAAAGGTCAAGAGTCGATTCATCTTGGGGCTATGCAAGTCTCTCATAGTTTGGCATCAAAGGCATTCTAGGGGCTTTACAATCAGCAACCCCTTATCTCAGCATCTAATGTCTTTTGGAGCCCCATAACTGACACATCTCTTGGGGCTAGAAATCACTTTTCGTTGGACACAACGGCAACGACGACAGAATTCAAGCAAGGCAATCTGGACTTCGTTTAAACATGACTTGATCTTGGGTTGGGTTTACAAACACACAATGGTTAAAATGGTTTACTCACGAACTAAAAAAAAAAAATTTCTCACGTGTGTGCATATTCTTTTCTTTCTAATTAAAAAAAAAAAGAAAAAAAAGAGATTTTATTTTCTTTTTTCTTTTCTTGCGCAAAATTATGTGTTTCCTTTTTTACTTTGCTCCTAGCATTCTCCCCCAGCATTCTCCACCATCCTTGAACTACGCTGGTCTGATTCTCTTAAAGGGATACGTAGGCAGCCTTTTGGTACGACCAACCCATCATCCGGAATACTGTCCCACCGACACTCCATCAAAAACGAATTCATCATCAAAGGCAGCGACACTCTCCGCCAAAGCATCTACCACAACATCACGAATCCATCCAACGACAATGGTAAGTGAAGGTATGGACATCATTCATCTCTCTCAAGAAAATATCTGCTTTCAAAAATCACTTCACACACAAAATCATTTTATTTCCCCCTCATGCAAAAGTGCTTCAAAATCACATCACACCACAAGCACGATTTCGCTCAATCTTCACACTTCATGCATTTTCTTGCACAAGCAAATATACCTGCAAAGCACACACTTAACAGGTACCACCACAAGGTCAACAGCATCTGCAACTCAAGGAACTTCATCCCAAGCAGAAAGTGATCCCCCGTCAACTACGCCTGCATCCCATAGAGTCAAACAATTACAGTTCAATGACAACAACTCGGTCCATGGTGAGCCCCAAAATCACCACCTTTCCATCAAGAAAAATAACAATATCACATATAGGCAAACGGAGCCTCGGTTCCCGCCATCCGCAAACGGATCCCGCCATCCGCAAACAGACCCCGCATCAGCAAACGGATCCCACATCAGCAAATGGATCCCGCATCAGCAAACGGATCCCGCTTCAGCAAACGGATCCCGCATCAGCAAACGGATCCCGCATCAGCAAACGGATTCCGCATCAGCAAATGGATCCCGCTTCAGCAAACAGATCCCGCATCAGCAAACGGATCCCGCTTCAGCAAACGGATCCCGCATCAGCAAACGGATCCCGCTATCAGTAAACGGATCCCGCTTCAGCAAACGGATCCCGCCATCTCCTTTCTATATCAACAAAGCCGCACACACAGGGAGCGCACCCCTATCCTTCGCAAATTTCAAATTCATGTTTTATCGAGTCTTTGTTTTCTCTTGTCGATGTCCTCGGCAGTTGTCTTTCTTTCGTCGACGCGTTTTTCTTTGTAATCCACGTCGCCGAGGGGCTCTGTAGACACCCCGCTTTGGACCTCTCACCCCGATTGCATACATAGTATTTTTATTTAACTTGTTTTTGATAATTTCTGTTACTTCCGTTAAGTTCCTAACTGATTCCGTTAGTTTTGGACTAAACTGCATAACAGAGTTAACTTTTTGAGTCATTCTGTTATTTTTACCCGCGGGCGCCTCCGACACTGTCAACGGGACGCGCGCGCCTCTCGCCCCAAAAGCGGGACTCGCGCGCTTCCCTTTATGGCAGTTACGGATTGCAGCCTTTTCCCTCACTTTTCTTGATCACAAACACTCTCTTTTTACATCCACATTCATCCCCCTTTATTTCATAACTCCCAATCCCATTATCTTAGCTTTTTCCCAAAAACTAAATATTTCTTTTATTTATTATTTGATTTTCTTTTATTTATTTTATTTCTCTTTATTTTTCTATTGGTTGAAAGACAACATTTTTCTCTCTTTTCTACCTATTTAAACCCCTCATTTTTACCTTAGAAAGGGACCTTGAACTTTGAACTTTCTCCCTACACAAACTCTACACCATTCTCCCTACACAAATTTCCCCAACAAGAGTTCTAGCAACTAAACTCTTCACAAATTTCTACACAACAATTTCTCTACAAACAACTCCAAGTCAAAGTTTGAACTCCTCTTTTCGAAAGGTACACTTCTTCTTCTTCTATTTTATTTATGTCTTTTTAGATGTATGCAATCCCCATCAAATGGGACATGACCAAATGACCACTTTACTACATTAAAGTTGGTTAAGGTTATCTCCCTACATTTTAATCTCTACTTTAATCTCCCCATTTCATTATTAATGTAATTGTTAGGATAATTCAACATGTAAAATTTAGCATAAATTAAATCAATAAAATCATTTATCTTTTTATTTCCCCTTTCTTTTCATTTTAATTGTTGGCACTTTTTATTGAAGGACATTTCGCATTAGAACACCGAAAAGTAGCAAGACCCGCGTAAGCGGGGCGGAGTGTGTGTTTAAGTACTTCCCACTCCGTCACCTAACCCCCGAACCCTTCTCTCCTCGAATCTCTGGTCTTCGTACATAAAATTGGCTTTTCTTAGGTTTTCTCGCGTTCCTCTAAAACGTGGGTGGCGACTCTTAAAATCAAGTAGACATCCTAGGGTAATTCGCGCGCTCTATCCAAGCCGCGGTCCCCCGGGGTATCTACACCCATGTACTCATCGGATTCCATCACGCTTGTGATACCTACATGTGACGGGATTAAACTAAATTAATGTCATAAAGCATACATGCGGGGATGGATTTTTTTTCCGTCCATAATAACCACTTGGGGACGGAGTTTTATTTCGTCCATGATAACCATGTTGGTGTTGGTGCCCTAGGCACGTTTAATAAACGTTGTAATTGTTATCATTTATTCATACTAATAAAGAGATGTTTTGATTATTATTGTTGTTCATGTTTACTTATAATAATCTCCGATCCTAGTACTTGTTAGGTATTAGTATAAAGTCTAAATGATCATGGGATGATCATGTTAGATTTATGGGTACTTGTGTGGTACTGGACATGACCCGCTCTATGAGATTTATGTCATGGTCAATGTCATACATATATCTCATATTAGTTGTGTCATTTGAATCCTTAGACATGAAGTTATTATGGTGTTCTACTTGATGAACATTATGTTTGACATATTCAAACGCTACCTTTAACCGGGTAGTTATAAAGGGTATGATTGGCATAATCGGATTCATGTAGGGAAGAATAATAAGCTAAATGGATTTGTCCCTCTTCGGAGAGATGTCAAGCTTGGGCCTCTCGTAGGAATGATGTTTATGAAAATGTTCGGCTGGACTCAAATGAATTGATTGGATCAATGTCATTTGGATTATCAACATATTCGGAATCGAGAAAGTATTGAACGAAGACAAGTTTACTTGTTGACCATGACTTGTGTTCAATGACATCGTGGATAAAAGGATTATGACATATTCTAAATGGAATGCGAACTTGTATCTAGTTATACTATTTGGGTAGGTATGACGGTTTGCTAGAACCTAATCATATCTTATGTTTCATATTAGAACCCATTGCGAACTTAGTATAATCCTAGAGGGTCACACACAAATAGAACGAATCCTAAAAGGACTACATTGGAATATTGGGTCGAAAGACCATTAAGGGATTTAAGGAATTAGAAGAAGAAAAGTGGAAATAGGGGAGGTCCGGGCCGACCAGTGGAAGGACCCGAGAGGACCTGGCATGGTCCGGTCGGACCACTTGCCATACCCGGCCGGACCAGTCGGTTTCTGCAGAAACTTTCCTAATCCGTTTTCTTGCGGGTTTAGACATAAGTTACCTATTTGGAATAGGTCTAACTTGTATATAAACAGCCCTAATTCGGCCAAAATCACCCTATGTGTTTTTTGCAAGCCTCCAAAGAGTTTTTGAGATAATTATTTTGTTCTAAGAAATCCCTAGATTTAAGAACAAAATTATACACAATTTATATTCCATATAGTTCATAGTAATTGTGAAAACGTGTTTCACAATTTTGGTCTAGCAACCAAGATCAAGAAGTTCTTTGATATTCGTTCGTGGTGTGGATACCGCTAGAGGGTGAAGCTCATCTTCTTCAAAGTTCATGTTCTTACTTGTTCGTGATCAAGCTTCGATTTCTCCACCAAGATCAAAGGCTAAAATCAAAGGCATCAAGGGTTAGTATTCTAGTATTCATATTGTATGTATTTGATATAATCATATGAACGGGTCTATGGCTTTGGGTTTCTATTAAATTTTAAATGGTATTTTCCGCTGCGCATGTTACTCCGAAACCCAACAGTGGTATCAGAGCCCCGTTCGTGTTGATTATTTCAATACTAGATCATGTTGTGTGTATATAAATTGCTTGTTTATGTGCCTAGCATGATATGAATATTGGATTATGATGTTTATGTGTTATTTGATTTTATGTGGTTTATTGTTTTATAAACTTTAATCGCACTATTAAATCGCAATAAAAATTATGTTGGATTTAAAATTGTTTGGGTTCTCAATTTCTGATTGGATCAAAGTTTTGATAATCGGGGAAAAACAATTTTGAGACAAATTTTCGAACTTTAAAATTTCTGGAATTTTTGGCGTAGGTCCGACCAGACCAGAGCAAGGACCCGACCGGACCCTTGGGTATGGAGCGTGGTTCTGGCGTTTTAGTTTTGGTCAGATTCAAAAATCTGGAATTTTTCGAGGAGGTCCGACCGGACCAGTGACAGTACCCGGCCGGACCTGCTGGTCTGGAGCGGGTATTGGGCAATTGGTTTGGGTGCAGATCTCGGGGATTGATTTTTCCTATTTGTTTTGATCTTATGATTCTGAGATTGGATCAGAGGTTGGATGGCTAATCTACGTTCATCGAGATTGTGTTTCCCAAACTTGATCGCAATCAAAGTTTCAAAGATAAAACGAAGTTAGAATTATGAAGAGTTCATAATTGCTAAAATTTAGAAACAAAGTTCTTGATTCAAAGATTGGAGATCCATGTGGAATTGTGGATGCAATTGGCCTACGTTCATCGAGACCATCTATTACTTAGTTTCGGCATGGACTACTTTCTTGGTTTCTTGAATTAGTACGGGATTGTGGTTCCCAATGGCTTAGTTCGACCGCACTTCTTGTTGTCTTGATTTGGAGATGATAACCGAAGTTCAAAGAGTCTCATCTTCATAATTATAGAAAACTAATGACACATAAATATTATGTTTAAATTAATGACTACTAATTTAGTAGCTAAACTTGATGTGTAACATGTTTATATTATGTGCTCATAAATGTGTTATATGCTATATGTGAATAAACCTTCAAAGAAAGTTTTAAGTTCCTTTTTCCATGCCATGATTAAAACACTTGTTAGTGCATGAGTAATTTCAATGTGGATTCGTGATAAATGACTATTTTATAGTCATTTAAGGTCTAGAAATATAGTTTATTAGCTTTTATTCCACTTAAATTACTTATTTTCTACTCTTTATTTGATATAATGCACTTGGAGAATGTTTTTATGATGCAAACAAGTTTTTAGTACATTCTTGAGGAAAAAGGGAGCTAAGGCATCATCTTTGTGAATGAAGAACGCTTGGAAAAGAAGGAAATAAGCTAGTCCATTAAAAGTTAAAAGTCCAGTCAAAGCAAGGTCTGCTCGGCCGAGCAGTACCCTTGACTCGGCCGAGCATAAGGAATCAGAAAGGCAGATTTATTTTCAAAGGCTTGCTCGGCCGAGCACTTTTCCTTGACTCGGCCGAGCACCCCCTGAATCAGCAAAAGGTGCCTTTTCAAATGAAGACCTCTCCAAGCACCCATCCTGGAAAGATTGCCTCCCCTCCTCCAAAGCTTATATATAGAAGTAGAAATCAGTGATTGAGATATCTAGAAATATTGTAAACTTACTATAGTGAAATTTTTACTCTCAAACATCAATAAATTCTCAGAATTTGTGAAAGATATTCAACTTTTCTTAAGCAATATTCTGAGTTCTTCATCAATAATATTCAGAGGTTCTTTTCAAGTCTTTTATCTTCATTTCAATTCAGAATAAGTATCTCTTCTTCTATCTTTTCTTCTTTATCTTATTCTTGTTGTTATTTATATGGCTTGTGAGTAATCCCCCATTTTCTTGGGGTTGGAAACTCAATAACATTCATGTTTATTAAGTAGTCATGCTCTGAAATTCTTCTCTTCATCTTAAACAATTCTACTATATCAAACTCTAACGCCTACAACCATGATGACGTCCATGATTTGTATGAATCTTAGTTAATCAAGGGAAGTACTGATCGGAGAACCTTGATTAGCGGATCCATATAGTCAGAACTAAGTTCATTACTCACGAGAGTAGTGTAATGGCTTAGGGATGCTCCTTGAGTGGAAAGTATGCTGATTTTCATAAAAGAAAACTTAATGGATTCTTACTAATTATGGGCCATCGAGAGATAGGGCATAATTAGTATGAGAATACAAACGCTATTTGCTTGATCGTGAGAAATAGTGTAGGTCAAGCATACCATCCTTGTTTTAAAATGAAACTTTAATCTAAATAGAGCATGGATAGTTGATGAATATATGTTGTTGATGTTCCAATCCCGAGGATTCCTTAAAATATAAGAGTTTTTATCTAAGTTATAGTAATTGCAATTTCATTTCTAGTTTAGTGACAAACAATTTTATAACCCCCAGTCATTTTCTTTTCTTTATTTTCTTATTCTAAGCAAAGATATTTTGTAAGTAAAGTTGTCCTCGTGGGATCGACTCGCTCTTGCACTATCTATACTACATACACCCGTGCACTTGCGGAATAAACCTAACAAGTTTTTGGCGCCGCTGCCGGGGACAACGGTTTACTTTCAAAATTTTTCTTTTGCTTTCTGTTTTTAGTTTTTAGTTTTATTTTTGATTATCTAACATCCCGTCAAAGAATTTGTGTCTTTAAATTTTTTTTTCATTTAGGTAATCTCGGAGTATATGAAAAGAGCCCGGAAGCCTCTTGAAGAGTTTGATCCGGAGCCAGAAAGGACCTTTCACGAAAGGTTAAGAAGATTTAGAGAATTCCTAGAAGCAGAAATGGCACAAAATGGTGACCAAAATGGAGACGGTGACGGAATACCTGCCACGCCACCACCTAGAACCCTTCGGGAGTTTGTTAACCCAAGTACCCCGGGAACTAGGACACCAATTATGGTGCCAAATGCCGACGCAGCCCACTTTGAGATCAAGCCACAACTTTTGCACATGGTTATGAATAACCAATTCGGTGGCTCGGCACTTGAAGATCCCCACCTTCACATCCAATCCTTCTTGGAATATTGTGACACCACCCGAATCATAGGTGTCACTCCGGAAGCTATTCGGATGCGCCTTTTCCATTCTCACTAAGGGATAAGGCGAAACAATGGTTGAACGCGGTCCCCCACAATTCATTAACAACATGGACCAAGTTCAAGAAGCTTTTCTTGGACGCTTCTTCCCACCATCCAAGACCGCTCAAATCCGGACCAAGATAACAAATTTCAGTCAAAATGGAGATGAGTCGTTATATGATGCTTGGGAGTGCTTCAAGGAGCTTTTAAGGATGTGTCCACACCACGGGCTTGAAAAGTGGTTGATAGTGCACACCTTCTACAATGGTCTCACATTCAAGACTAGAGAGACCATCGATGCTGCCGCGGGAGGAGCATTAATGAACAAAGGAGTGGATGAGGCATATGACTTGATCGAGAGCATCGCCTTGAACCACTACCAATGGTCTAATGAAAGGGACCAACCGCAAGGAACAGCAGGTAAGTTTAATGTTGATGTTGTTACTCTTCTATCTTCGAAATTTGATATGCTTTTTAAGAAGATTGATAACTTGAATACAAATTCCGTGGCTAACGTTAACGTTATTTGTGAACAATGTGGGTCAAACTCACATAGTAGCGAAGTTGTGATTTGCTTGACACTAATTCTAGTGAACAAGTCAATTTTGTTAATTCTAATGGACAAAGAGGGGGTATGTATTCTAACACATACAATTCCGAATGGAAGAATCACCCCAATTTTTCCTATAGAAGTAATAATGTTTTAAACCCACAACCTTCCTCACAACCACCGGGATTTGTACCCAAGAATTTCAACAATAATTCTTTCCCTCCCCCTAAATCTAAATTAGATCTTCTTATAGACTATATGGTCTAAAATAATAAAAATCAGGAGAAGATTAATAATGAATTTAGGGAAAACTTTAAAGTTTTGAATAGTAGGTTTGATAACCTAGCAGCGCATAATAAGATGCTTGAAAATCAGCAAGCTCAACAGGCCAGCACATCGCATAGACCACAAGGGAGTCTTCCCGGTCAACCTCAAAGGCCTAATGAGCATGCAAATGTAATAGTCTCGTTAAGTAAGGAAAAAGAGAACAATAGTCCAACCCCACTAGAAGTTGAGACTAAGAATGGTAAAAGCGAGATTAGTTACAATAAATACTTTGAACCACCGATACCCTATCCTCAAAGATTAATCAAGAAAGGGGTTAATGATCAACATGCTGAGTTTTTGAAAAGTTTGAAGTCTTTAAATGTTAGAGTTCCTTATTCCGATGATGTAAAAGAAATACCTTCTTATGCAAAACCTTTAAAAGAAATGCTTTTTAAGAAGAAGTCTTTAGAAGAATTTGAGAACTTTACTTTGTCGGAAGACGTTAGTGCAATTTTACAAAAGAAACTTCCCCCAAAACTCAAAGACCCCGGCATTTTTTCTATCCCTTGTAGTATCGGTAGGTGCAACGTGGAAAACGCTATGCTTGACTTAGGGGCTAGTGTAAGTATAATGCCTTTTTCGGTAAGTGTGAGATTAGGTGTAGGGGAACTCAAGCCCACTACCATATCTCTCCAATTGGAAGACCGATCCATACAATACCCGATAGGTATTATGGAAAATTTGCCCTGTCGTATAGGGAGCTTAATCCTCCCTGTCGACTTTGTGATCCTTGAAATAGAGGAGGATAAAGATATTCCAGTCATCCTTGGTAGGCCTTTCCTTGCCACAGCAGGAGCTATTATAGATGTTAAAAAGGGTACGCTTACTCTAAATGTAGGAAATGAGACAGAGGAATTTTGGAAGCAAAACCCAACTTTTGAAAACTATTGACAAAATGATAAAGCCTTTGAAAATAATCATAAGGAAATAAATGTCATTCAATCTATGGATCCAAAAAAGGATCATATAGACAAACTAAATACTTATGAAAAATATGTCAAAGGAATTAAGGAGTCAAGGGCCAATGATAAGAATATAGACTGGAAAAGGATGCTACATGACGAAGATGAAGGGGATGATATCATAGAGAGGTCAAAAGAAGTAGCGCCCAAGAAAACAACGGGATTTCGAGCATGTGAAGACTATCGTAAATTAACCCCGTCAAAGAAAAAGAATGGATGGCGCATGTGCATCAATCAAACCAACGGATATGCAATGGAAAATTGTCAAGGACAATAGGCCATCTCAATACCATGCCATTTTTATTAAAAGAAAGGCGTCGAGCTATTGACGTTAAACAAGCATCATCGGGATGGTAACCGGTAGATTATTATTTATTTATTCATTGATTTATTTATTTATTTATTTATTATTTTATTATTACTATTATTATTATTTTCAACTAATGTTTGTTTTGTAGGTATATATGTACATATATATATATATATATAAAAAATAAAAAATTTAGGTTCTGCTCGGCCGAGCACCATACAAGACGCGGCCGAGCAAAAGAGGGTTAGAAAGTGGTACATTCAGAGGAGGAATGCTCGGCCGAGTCAAGGAATTATGCTCGGCCGAGCACATCACATGTTAGACCTCACACTACAGTTGACTGCGGACCGAAAAGGTGAAGTTTTCCCTTTAGAGAGGAAAATGTCGAAATCGACCTTGACTTTTGTAACTGTCGGATTTAATGATGTCCGTTTCGTGCTTGAAACGCCCCAAGGTGGAGCTAAAAACTCGGATGGGAGTTGGAGGAATTGATGTGATGTATTTATTCCTGCATGGGAACTTTCACCTGGGCTTGACTGGACTTGAGAGGCGTACGCGTTCAGCAGTTGGTGTGAGACGCACCCGCGTTCCAGATGGGTAGCGGGAGGCGCGCGCATAGCACATAAGTTCAGCATATATTCAGAAACTACTCATTCTGTTTAAGTAAAGTTCAAAAATTGCCCAAACTCTCTGTATTCTGAGTTGAAATCTTGCAAGGAAAACATCCCAAAACGCTTCCTTTGCTCATTCGAGGCCATTGCATCGAGGAATCATGTCGAGTTCTCATCAAACTCCTCCCTTTGAGATACCCATGGGCGAAGAAGCCGAGGTCGGGGTTGAGGCCATGGACCCAAGACAGCTTACCTATGAGTCCCATACTTATATTTCCCACTTCGTTTCTGCGGGATTGGTAAGAATTTCGCCTTTCCTTTGACAATTTTGCATTCTAGGGTCGTACCATTTTGTCCGTGATACTGCTGCAGTAACCCTTCTGATCATGCTTGCATGTTGTTTTCACTATTGATTTATTGGGAAGAGGATGTTTGGACACCCATTTGCATGTTCACACACTTGTTTGCACGTCATGCCATTTCCATGTTGAATTTCTTCATGTTGGGTTTGGCCATTTTCTAGTCGTTATGCTGACGAATTTTTCTTTGTCTCTTGTTTCCTTTCAGAGGTGGAACCGTCTGACCGAAATCCGAGGTGGTGTCGCGACCCTGACCCCGCGGGCCGGAGTACGCGAGCTGGACGTCGACTTAAACAATAAACTCTAAAATAATGAAGATAAAAATTTTCCTTTTATACCAAAAGATGATAACACAAAGTTTTGAAACCCAACTTTGAACAACAAAATATAAACTAGTGTGAGCTCCATAAGCTTAAACCCAAAAATAATAAAATATACAAATTCTAGTGACGTCAAGTTTGGTACAACTATTCCCAAAAAGGTTACACATTTATGTAATGTAAACCCACCAATAACAACTTGCCCCAAAAGCTCAACCCTCGCGACGTCCTCCTCGTGATCAGCGAGTCTAATCCTTTCCTCCTGGGGGGGGGGGGTTAAGGAAAAACAAAGATAAAAGAAAGGGGGTGAGATAAATCTCAATAAGTTACTAATGCAACTACATGACATGCTATGATGCAATAAGCAATAAACAATAATAAATATCACATAGTACATAGCAATTATCATTTAACAGATAGAAGCGGAAATAAACAGTTAACAAAGGATATTAGCCAAGGTTTCCCAACTGATATAACCAAATAAAGATCGCTGCGCAGCTTCAATAATCAACAATCAACATCTTCATAGTAGCATGAAAGCTTGAAGAGAAAACCCTCGGTACCGGAACCAATAATAATAAGGGGACAGTGACACACAGTCAAAGCCCAAAAACCAATAGCTAAAGTGCTCACAAAGGGGCTAGCTCATCTCACATCCAAGGCCAATATGGAGGAGGGAAATAATGGGGCAAAACAATGGTCAACATCATAATGGACTTGGCTGTGCCATCATAATGTTTCGCATCGCCCAAACACACACAAATACCAGCTGGACTTTCAAGTAAAGGCTAAGTAATAAAATACTAGCACGATAAACAATTAATGATTCCAAAGTAGGGAATCAATCCAAATAAATTACCACGAAGGTAAACCAATCCAAACAACACATCAAGGATGGACCACATTCCCAAAGTGATACTTAATCAAATTCCATAACATTTTTATTCACAAAAGAATCAATTCCAATTAATAACGTGTTCCACGATGTTAACTTAGGTTAATTAGAAGAATGAAACCTAAACTAGGTAAACCATTAGTCTTAAACCAAGCAAAAAGGAAGATTTCTGCAACAGGGAGCGGGCGGGCGCCTGGAAGGGGTCGGGCGGGCGCTTAAATGACCAGAAGGTCTGGCCGCTGGAAAAAGGTATGCAGGCGGGCGCCTGGCTCAGGGCGGGCGGGCGCCTGGTCTGCCTTCAGGCCGGGAAACAGAGCTGGGATTTCGCCATTTTTGAACCCAAACCACATTTCTCACAAATCAACACTCCCAACTTGATCCCTAAAGTACCCAAACAACATCTAACTTAAAGGGGACCTAAATAACACCATTTATCAACCAAAACCAAGATTGAATCACAACATTCATAACAATCACCATTTTTATCAAAAACCAAATAAATTCCAAATAAATTCCAAACTCAATAAAACATCAAGTATAACAACTCAAGCACTATATAAACATGATATGAACAATTTAGCATAAAAATGGGGGAAAAGCAACTTACCTGAACTTTCTCAAAGATGACGGAATTCAAATATTTTTAGCTTCCTACGATCCTATCGACGATCTAAACACATTTCATAAAATGAGAAATAAGAAAAGATGAGAGGAAGAGGATGAAAATGAAGAGAGAAGGGAGAAGGAGACTTACCCTTTTTCACAACAATGGAGAGAGAAAGAGATTGAGTGTGTGTGTGCTGGGAATGAGGGAGAGGGTGAGGGGGAAGAGGGGAGTAGGGAGGGAGTAGGAGAAAGATTATTTAAAAAGTTACACTTAGGCCCCCTCACTACTAACACAATTTTAATACTTCCTACTAACAACTAAGACCAAATAATACTACACTAGCACAAATGACCCAATTAAAATGCTAGACATAATTTAATATTAAGGGACATAAAATGCGCATATAAATATTTAAATCAAATAAATAAATAAATAAATAATTATTTATCAATAAAATAGAGACGGGTTTTCGGGTCGTGACATTCACTCCCCCTTAAAGAAATTTCGACCCGAATTTTAACGAGACTTACCCGAATTAAAAAGCCACGGATATCTACGCTCCATCTCCTCTCGAAGCTCCCAAGTCGATTCCTCAACATTATGATTCTTCCAAAGGACTCTAACCAACGCAATGCTTTTGTTCCTCAACTCTTGGACTTTGGCATCTAAAATCCGAACCAGTCGTTCCTCGTAGGTCATATCAGGCTCTATGTCCTCCGGTACCCTCGGTAACACGTGAGATGGATCATGAACATACTTCCGAAGTATAGAGACGTGAAAAACGTTATGTAACCGGTCCAAAGAAGATGGTAACGCAAGACGATATGCTAGAAGTCCCACTTTCGCCAAAATCTCAAACGATCCAATAAACCTCGGAGCCAATTTACCCTTCTTTCCGAACCTTCTGATACCCACCTTCGGAGATACCTTCAAGAACACGAAGTCTCCGGTCTGAAAACTAAGATCTCGTCTTCGATGATCGGCGTAGCTCTTCTGTCGACTCTGGGCCGTCTTCAGTCGATCCCGAATAATTTTAACCTTTTCCACCGAGTCCTGAACCATGTCAGCACCCAAAAGTTTTGCTTCCCCAACCTCGTCCCAACAAATAGGTGACCGGCATTTCCTCCCATACAAAGCCTCATACGGTGCCATCTGAATACTCGACTGATAACTATTATTGTAGGCGAACTCTGCAAGCGGTAGATGTGTATCCCACGAATCTGGAAAGTCAACTGTGCAAGCTCGTAACATATCCTCGAGAATCTGAATGGTCCTTTCAGACTGACCGTCAGTCTGAGGATGAAATGCGGTGCTAAACCTCAAATCGGTACCCAACGCCTTCTGTAACGCTTGCCAAAATCTGGATATAAACCTGGGATCTCTGTCTGACATAATACTAACTGGAACACCATGTAATCTGACAATCTCATGAATATACAAGTTCGCAAGTTTCTCCATCGAATAGGAAATGTCAATGGGTAAGAAATGAGAAGATTTAGTCAATCTGTCCACAATCACCCAAACTGCATTGAACCTCCTTCGAGTCTTGGGTAGTCCGGTTACAAAATCCATCGTAATGTGTTCCCACTTCCACTCGGGTATCTCCAGAGGCTGAAGTAGACCTGCGGGCCTCTGATGCTCTGCTTTAACTTGTTGACAGGTCAAACACTTCGATACATAATCTGCAATTTCCCTCTTCATGTTAATCCACCAAAATTGTTGTTTTAAATCCTGATACATCTTCGTACTCCCGGGATGAATGGTATACCGGGATTTGTGACCCTCATCAAGAACTCGCTGTTTAATCCCACCGATACCCGACACACACAATTTGCTACGGTAAGTCAACACTCCCTCGGAGTCAAGCTGGAAGTCCACATACTGCCTATCCCGAGCATTATCCATAATCTTCTTCAACTCTGGGTCTTCCTTCTGAGTATCCTTTATTCGTTGAATTAGCACGTCTTGATTCGCGAGGACACCAATCTCAAACATTCTCAAGCATTTTCCATTCACGAATCATCATTGATGCCACATAAGACTTCCGACTGATCGCATCAGCTACCACATTTGCTTTGCCCGGATGGTACGAAATGGTGCAATCATAATCTTTTAAAAGCTCCATCCATCTACGCTGACGGTTATTCAATTCCTTTTGAGAGAAGAGGTACTTCAAACTCTTGTGATCGGTAAAAATCTCAAACTTCGCTCTATATAGGTAATGCTTCCACTTATGCAACGCAAAGACTATCGCAGCCAACTCCATATCATGAGTAGGGTAATTATGTTCACTCGGGCTCAACTTCCTCAAAGCATACGCAATCACTTTCCCATTCTTCATCAAAACACAACCCAAACCCTCTTTCGAAGCATCACTGTAAATTACCAAGTCGTCGTTTCCATTTGGTAACGCAAGAATAGGAGCCGTAGTTAATCTCTTCTTTAATTCATCAAAGCTACTTTGACATTTTTCACTCCACACAAACGGTACATCCTTCCGGGTAAACTGAGTCATCGGAGTAGCAATCCTCGAAACCCTTCTATAAACCTTCTGTAATACCCGGCTAAACCCAGAAAACTTCTGATCTCGGTCACTGACTCGGGTCTCTTCCAATCCACTATGGCTTCTATCTTTGAAGGATCCACAGAAATCCCATCTTTAGAAATAACATGACCCAGAAATGAAACCTTCTAGAGCCAAAATTCGCATTTACTAAACTTCGCAAACAACTGCTCCCTCGCAAGAATGGATAAAATTGTCCTCAAGTGTTGCTCGTGCTCCTCTCGAGATTTAGAGTAGACAAGAATGTCGTCGATGAATACCACCACGAACGAATCAAGATAAGGATGGAAAACCCGGTTCATCAAATCCATAAATACGGCAGGCGCGTTAGTCAACCCAAACGGCATAACCAAGAACTCGTAATGACCATAACGAGTGCGAAAGGCAGTCTTCGGAATATCCTCCGATCGAATCTTCAACTGATGGTACCCACTCCTCAAATCAAGTTTAGAAAACACCACGGACCCTTGAAGCTGATCAAATAAATCATCAATGTGAGGTAGAGGATACTTGTTCTTCACTGTAACCTGATTCAACTTTCGATAATCAATACACAATCTCAAAGAACCGTCTTTCTTCCGCACAAACAAAACCGGTGCTCCCCACGGGGAAACACTAGGGCGGATAAACCCTCGATCAAGCAACTCTTGCAACTGAACCTTTAGTTCCTTCAATTCTGCGGGAGCCAACCTATACGGTGCCTTTGAAATCGGAGCTGTACCCGGCAAAAGGTCTATACAAAATTCTATCTCACGATCGGGAGGCATCTCATATTCAGAAGAGAAAACATCGGGAAATTCCCTAACTACCCGAACACTCTCCAAACTAGGGGATTCTTTCCTAGTATCATGCACACTAGCCAAGTACCCCTCACAACCACGGTGCAATAATCTCCTAGCTTTCACATAGGAAATCATACGAATATTTTTACCCAAAGGCATAGCCTCAAAAACAAATTTAGGCATATCAGGGATAGAAAAATTAACGACCTTTCTACGACAGTCAACAGAAGCATGAAACTTGCTCAACCAATCCATACCCAAAATAACATCAAAATCCTGAATCGAAAGGACTACCAAGTCCGTACACAAGACATGACCACATATAAGCACATCACAAGCATGAAATACTATATCGGTCACCAAACACTCTCTCATAGGAGTTGACACTCTCTCATAGGAGTTGACACCTCTAACACATAGGGCAAAGACTCAGATGCAGCATTTAGTAAAGAAGCAAATTGCACAGAAATGTAAGAATGAGATGATCCTGGATCTACTAACGTACGCGCGCTCACATTAGATATAGAAACAATACCTCCAATCACTGAGGGATCATCTGCCTGATGCTGATTCATTGCAAACACTTTTCCTTGGACCTTGGGCTTTCCCGTAGCATCCCTTTTCTGACCCTGTGGAGCACCAGCTCCTAACCCAGTCGGTTGACCCCTGCCTCTGGTACAATCCCTTGCGAAATGCCCCATTTGACCACAATTGGTACACCTGCCCTGTTTCTTCCAACACCGGTCCTCTGAATGGCCTTCCTTTTGGCAATAGGAACAAAGTCTCCTAATTTGGTTCCCTTGGTTCCCGGCAGTAGTACCTGGGTTCTTTGGGATTGGTTGCCCTCGGGACTGAGATTGTCCCCCGAAGTTACCTCGGTTATCAATCCTTGGTTGTTACTTGCTCTGCGCTCCTTGCTTACTCGGGTTAGCTACTTCAGTCTTCCTCTTATGTTCCCCAATATCTTGCTCGATCAAGTAGGCACGGTCTACCGCATCTTGGAATGTCACAATCCTCTGGGCTATAAGCTGAGTACGGATAGAAGTCTTCAAACCCCGAATGAATCTCATGGCCTTCTGCTCCTCAGTCCTCACAAGATAGTCACAATACCGGGCTAATTCTGTGAACTTAGCCGAGTACTGAGCTATAGACAAAAAACCTTGCTCCAAGTTGAGAAGCTCGATCTCCTTTCGGTTCTGATCCACTACCGGAATGAAATGCTCTTTGAACTTCCGCACAAACAATTCCCACGCATACACTGTGTGAGTGTCATCCCAACTCGCTTTAACCCCATTCCACCAATGCTCGGCGGCACCCACAAGTTTATAAGCCGCAAACCGGACCCTATCCTCGTCCGTGCAACCAAACACATCATAGATTTTCTCCATAGACTCGACCCATAGTTCGGCCTTCTTCACATCGGGCTCACCATCGAACTCTGCCGGTTTCAGTTTCAAGAATTTCTCCAAACCATATCGGGGTGGTGGTGCTTGCTCTACTCTTGGTCCTTGGTCATGAATTTCCTTCATGGCCGCCTCAAACATGCCTTGGAACATAGCACGGTTCTCTTCCCGAAGATCATTCTGATTCTGAGCCCCACTAGAACCTTCACCTGTTCTTCTTCTAGCCATTGAAAACAATTACCTGCATAAAAGATCAACCGTTACTCACTCCGAACACAACTACCCTCCTAGGTCATACTAGTCCCCCTAGACTTATACTTAGAGCTAAACCATAGCTCTGATACCAACTATCGCGACCCCGACCCCGCGGGCCCAGAGTATTCGAGCTGGACGTCGACTTAAACAATAAACTCTAAAATAATGAAGATAAAAATTTTCCTTTTATACCAAAAGATGATAACACAAAGTTTTGAAACCCAACTTTGAACAACAAAATATAAACTAGTGTGAGCTCCATAAGCTTACACCCAAAAATAATAATATATACATTCTAGTGACGTTAAGTTTGGTACAACTATTTCCAAAAAGGTTACACATTTATGTAATGTAAACCCACCAATAACAACTTGCCCCAAAAGCTCAACCCTCGCGACGTCCTCCTCGTGATCAGCGAGTCTAATCCTTTCCTCCTTGGGGGGGTAAGGAAAAACAAAGATAAAAGAAAGGGGGTGAGATAAATCTCAATAAGTTACTAATGCAACTACATGACATGCTATGATGCAATAAGCAATAAACAATAATAAATATCATATAGTACATAGCAATTATCATTTAACAGATAGCAGCGGAAATAAACAATTAACAAAGGATATTAGCCAAGGTTTCCCAACTGATATAACCAAATAAAGGTCGTTGCGCAGCTTCAATAATCAACAATCAACATCTTCATAGTAGCATGAAAGCTTGAAGAGAAAACTCCCGGTACCGGAACCAATAATAATAAGGGGACAGTGACACACAGTCAAAGCCCAAAAACCAATAGCTAAAGTGCTCACAAAGGGGCTAGCTCATCTCACATCCAAGGCCAATATGGAGGAGGGAAATAATGGGGCAAAACAATGGTCAACATCATAATGGACTTGGCTGTGCCATCATAATGTTTCGCATCGCCCAAACACACACAAATACCAGCTGGACTTTTAAGTAAAGGCTAAGTAATAAAATACTAGCACGATAAACAATTAATGATTCCAAAGTAGGGAATCAATCCAAATAAATTACCACGAAGGTAAACCAATCCAAACAACACATCAAGGATGGACCACATTCCCAAAGTGATACTTAATCAAATTCCATAACATTTTTATTCACAAAAGAATCATTCCAATTAATAACGTGTTCCACGATGTTAACTTAGGTTAATTAGAAGAATGAAACCTAAACTAGGTAAACCATTAGTCTTAAACCAAGCAAAAAGGAAGATTTCTGCAACAGGGAGCGGGCGGGCGCCTGGAAGGGGTCGGGCGGGCGCTTAAATGACCAGAAGGTCTGGCTGCTGGAAAAGGTATGCAGGCGGGCGCCTGGCTCAGGGCGGGCGGGCGCCTGGTCTGCCTTCAGGCCGGGAAACAGAGCTGGGATTTCGCCATTTTCGAACCCAAACCACATTTCTCACAAATCAACACTCCCAACTTGATCCCTAAAGTACCCAAACAACATCTAACTTAAAGGGGACCTAAATAACACCATTTATCAACCAAAACCAAGATTGAATCACAACATTCATAACAATCACCATTTTTATCAAAAACCCAAATAAATTCCAAATAAATTCCAAACTCAATAAAACATCAAGTATAACAACTCAAGCACTATATAAACATGATATGAACAATTTAGCATAAAAATGGGGGAAAAGCAACTTTCCTGAACTTTCTCAAAGATGACGGAATTCAAATATTTTTAGCTTCCTACGATCCTATCGACGATCTAACACATTTCATAAAATGAGAAATAAGAAAAGATGAGAGGAAGAGGATGAAAATGATGAGAGAAGGGAGAAGGAGACTTACCCTTTTTCACAACAATGGAGAGAGAAAGAGATTGAGTGTGTGTGTGCTGGGAATGAGGGAGAGGGTGAGGGAGAAGAGGGGAGTAGGGAGGGAGTAGGAGAAAGATTATTAAAAAGTTACACTTAGGCCCCCTCACTACTAACACAATTTTAATACTTCCTACTAACAACTAAGACCAAATAATACTACACTAGCACAAATGACCCAATTAAAATGCTAGACATAATTTAATATTAAGGGACATAAAATGCGCATATAAATATTTAAATCAAATAAATAAATAAATAAATAATTATTTATCAATAAAATAGAGACGGGTTTTCGGGTCGTAACAGGTGGGGCTCAGGCACCCGTTTCTGTGTGGAAGAAATTTCCCGAGAATGTACGGACTAGGGTTGTAGCTACGTGCTTTGGCCCTTTTATTATGGGTTTGCCTTCACTGAAGAATGATCCCGATGTAATTCAGGCCTTGAGGGAGAGTTGGTGGGATACCACTCACACTTTTCATTTGCCGATGGGGGAGGTGACTATGACCCCGACTGACTTTACGGCTCTGACCGGTTTGCCTTTTTCTGGGGTTCCTATCCCTTGTGGTGTGAGGGGAACTTCTCGGACGACCAACGAGCTGATGGCCTTGGTGGATTGCGGGTTCATAGTGAAGAGCTTCCGGGTGACCTGGGGGAATATTAGGGCTTACTTTGAAGTCCTCGCGGTTGAGTCCCGAGGTGTTACTGCTGATCGGGTCGATGCGGTGGCCCGTTGTTTTATCTAGTATACTTTGTCTCATACCTTGTTCGCGACCGGGGGGTGTTCTGCTTCCCTATCCCTGTTGGACCTTCTGGTTAATCTGGACCGGCTGCTCAATACAACTGGGGTGCCGCGGGTCTGGCTGCTTGCTATCACGGTATGGACTTGACTAGTCGTTCGACTAGGAGCTCGGTCACGGGCTTTTCTCTCGCTTGGGAGGTACATTTACCGTTTTGCCCTTTTAGATTTATGTCCTTTCTGCACTTTCAACTGTGTTTACAAGGCCAGAAATGTGAAGACCAGAACTGCCCCTATTGGCTTGGTTTCAGGCAGGCAATATCTGGATAGTCTGAGGCCTGAGTCCGTATCTCAGTCATTGTTTCCCTGGAGACCGATTTATGGTAGCATAGAGCATACACTGTTCCATACCCACTCGAGGCTTCTGATGAGCTCCGTGGAGTGCATGGCCATGTACTTAGGAGAGAGGGTATACTGGCAGTATGGGAGCCAGATGGTGGATTACCATAACCCGCCTAGGCTGGCAGTTCCAGAGTTCCCTCCTTTCTGCCCTCGTAACTGGGGGTGTTGTCAGAGGATGATAGGGCCATGTATATGGTAGGGGTTGATGCTACCCCTTTTGTCCTTCTTTATCAGGACTATGGCCTCTTTCGAGCGAATAATCTGATGCCGGGCTTCATGTATGCCGACCCTCGGGGAACGCAGCCCATTCCTTCTACTTCTGCACAGTTGTACCCCACCGGTGCAGGTTATTGCTTCGATCCTCCTCTGCCTCCTTCGTACTATACGTACTCAAACTTTGGGATTTTTGAGGAGTAGAGGGAGATAGTCCCAGAGGAGATGTCACCGGAGAGGGAGCCTCCTGCCCAGGCGGCTGTGGTATGACTGTATTCTTTCTTGTACATTTCTGATTACGACCTTTTTTTCTGTTCCAGTCTATTTTATCTCGGCATACTGATGTAATTTCCTATTTCTATTGTGCAGGTGCCTGTAGCTGCTTATAGGCACATAGGTCACAAAAACAAAGGAATGCGGAGGAGACTGCGCCAGCTGGAGGAGAAAGTGCTGGAGCTCTGTAGGGATATGGCGAACTGACCAGGGAGGCTGCAGGGACCGTATCTGGAGCTGCTAGAGGCATGGATCGGGGTTCCCGTGGTATGGGGTGAGGATGTAGAGATGCTTTTCTTGATATGGATGAGGCCGTGCAGTCGGCTAGGCAGTCACTGAGTAGGAGCTTGAGCCGTGGGGGTGCCAGTTCGTCGGCAAGGGCGCCAAAGAGAACCCGTCATGAGATCACCGTTGAAGAGTCTGAGGAAGAGTCCGATGATGATGAGGAGACCGAGAGTGGCGATGAGGGTGAGCACAGTACTGCTGATGATGATTCAGAGTAGACTGGGGAGGATGAGTGCCTGAACAATTTATTAGTTAAACATGTAATAACATTTAGCACGTATTTACAATCCTAGCTATTTTATCTACATTTTTTAAATATATCTAGACTCAATCTTATGTGTCGACACTTCACAAACAAATGTGTGCCCAAAGTGTCTTGGTATGGGGCGAGGATGTAGAGATGCAGTTAATAGTGCATAGTGGTGATGATGTCAATGGAATAGAGATAGGAGAGTTTGAGGAGACCACTCATTCAATCCCAATTGTGAATGAGGGCTCCAATGTGATGAATAAATTTGACAATTCTTGTTACGTTGTGAGTTACGATGAGGTAATGAGGGAAGTATTAGAGAATAGGAAAAAGAGGCAAGATGGGAACGTCAATATGCTAACTCGATCTGGACGAGTCATAGCAAGCAACCCCACTACTTCTGCACCAAGCACCTTTTCTCAAAGATCGCAAGCTCGCGACACTCCCGAAGATCCTTTGTTGATACAACTCAAGAAGACTCAAGCCAACATCTCCATTTCGGACCTCATTGCATCCTCAAAGAAGCACCGAGATCTTGTCATCAGTAATCTCGACGACACATCAGTCTCTCCGGATGTAACTCCCGAGGACCTTACTGCAATGATAGGCCACATTCATTTTGGCAATATCATCACTTTTGCTGACATGGACCTTCCACCATTTGGGTCCGATCACAATGAGGCCATCTATCTAAAAGTGAGAGCAAGGGGGAGACCTATTTCAAGATTCTTGGTTGACGGTGGTTCCGCACTCAACTTGATGCCCGGCCGAATCATGGGCATACTGGGGCTTAAGAATTCAAACTTAAAGCCTTCTACTTAAGTGATCCGAGGTTACGACAGCACTGCCCGCACAGTCATGGGTATGGTGGAAATAGACATTGCGTTTGGGAGCATGGTTATGTCCGTCCCATTCCAAGTGCTCGATGTACCTTCCTCATTAAATTTTCTCTTGGGGTGACCGTGGATACACAGTTCTAATGCCGTCCCTTCAACTCTCCATCAGTGTGTGAAGTTCAGAAATGGGGATGAAATAGTGACCGTCATGGCAGAAAACGTCACTATCCACAGAAAGAGGGAACCCGTCCACCAACACGGTTTAGAAGACTCCACCCTCTCAGCCGTCTCAATCAACGCCATCGATAAACACTGGGGAAACGGATCATGGACCCTCGGCAACCACAAAGTCCTCCACATGATGAGGAATATGAATTACTTTCCCGTTCTAGGCCTAGGGAAATACCAACAGGGCAGAATGCAACCCGTTGAGGTTCCTTTTGTTAAGAACACGTTCGGTCTGGGATATGAGCCTTCCAAAGATGACTTGAAATACGAGCAAGCCGTCAAGAATGAAAAGGCCCGAGCTCGAAGAGAAGGCCGTCATCATGAGATTCCCAATTCGAGACTTTACCGCAAGACACTGAATGGCTACTTTGGCTGCCAAAGGGAAGATGTTCCGTACGTAATCTTTCCCGAGCCATGGGTCAACAGCAAGGGCGTCAGAAAGCCCGGTCTCGAAATCTTTACCGACTGTGAGATTCAGAAATCTGAAAGGGAACCAACTCTCATGCCGCCCCAAGAATGGTGAGGGAAGAAGGTGACAATAGAGTCCAAGACAGAGATTACCGTGGGGGAAGAATTGACAGATTTAGCCTCCATGTTCGAACAACTCGCCATCATGGATGAGTGCCAAGTAAATGCCATCTATGACACCGACACGAGAAGGGAGACTATCAACGAGATCCAGCCAAGCTCCGAGCCAATCAACAACTGGTATTCTACGAAGGGACCCGTGGTATCCTAGGAATTCTTGGTCGAGAAGATGGGTTGCATTATGCACAAGGCCACAAAGGAAGACTTGTTCACATTCACTTTCGAGTCCAAGAGTGTTTTCGATACCCTCACCCAAGAGGATATGGAGGCCATAGCCGAGCGTGTGTTCCCTTTCTTTGTTAATGAAAAAATTGATCTTTCTGAGTATACCGAGATTGCAAACATCATGAATGATGAATTAACTAATAATGAATCTAATGAACTAGTTAATAATGATTCAAATAATGATGAAATAGACCACGAAAACACAACATTGTAGATACCCCGGGGGAACCACGGCTTGGCTAGAGCGCGTGAATTATCCTAGGATGTCTAACTTGTTTTTAGAGTCGCCACCTATGTTTTGAGGAACATAAGAAAAACCTATTGATAATAGCCTAAGTTTGATTACGAAAACAGAGATTCTTTGTTTTGAGGTTCGGGGGTTAGGTTACGAGATGGGAAGTACCAAAACACCCATCTCGCCCAACTAAAGTTGTCTTGCTTGATCAAAATCTACATGAATGATAAACGTTCTTCTTCTTCTTCTTTAAATCATAAAAAGGGGTTTTAAAATAGAGTTTGGAATGTAGGAGATAACTCTTTAACCGACCTCAATGAGATGAGGTGATCATTAGAGTCATGTCCCAAAATGATTTGGGTGATTGCACTTTGATAAAACAAAAAGAAAGAGAAAAGAGATGAAGTTAAGAAAAGGAAAGAAATAACTTTACCTATACTTCAAGAGACTTCAAACACTTCTTGATGAATTATTTGGAGAAATCCTTTGGAAATGCTTTGTAAGTGTGAAATTTTAGTGTCTTATTGAGAATGTAAGATTGAGAGCCAAAGGTCCTTGAAAATGGAGGTAAAGGGGGGTTTTTATAGGTGAAAGAGAGATGTTTTTGGTGCCAAAACTCAGTCACCAAGAAATCTTTCCCGGGCAAAATCATGTAAATTGAGGCAAGGGAGAGAATCCTGGCCAGAAATCTGTAACCGATCCCAGAGGCGCGCGCTTTCTGGTTTGGGGCGGGAGGCGCGCGCGTCTGGATCCTCCTGTCGGAGGCGCGCGACTCAGAGAAGGCGATTTTGACAGAATGGACTAGAAAGTCAGCCCTGTTATTCAGTTTAGTCCCTGGACTTAACAAAGTCAGTCAGGAACTTAACGGAAGTGACAGAAACTAACAAGAAACACTTAAAATTGGGAGAAACACAAGATCAAATGTGCAATCGGGGTGAGCGGTCCAAGGCGGGGTGTCTACAGAGCCCCTCGGCAAGGTGGATTGCAAAGCAAAAAGCGTCGACGAAAGTTAAAAACACCCGCCGAGGATATCATCAAGAAAAAGCAAAGACTCGAAAAAGCAAGAATTTGAAATTGCGAGAGATAGTGGTGCGCTCCCTGTGTGAGCAGCTTTTGTTGATAGAGGGGGTGGCATGATCCGTTAGGTGAACCTGCCGGCTGAATATGTTGAATGAGGCCGTTAGTGAACCTTTGAACGAGGCCGTTAGTGAACCTTTGGAGAGGCCGTTAGTGAACCTTTGAAGAGGCCGTTAGTGAACCTTTGAGGAGGCCGTTAGTGAACCTGTGAAGAGGCCGTTAGTGAACCTTTGAGGAGGCCGTTAGTGAACCTTTGAGGACGAATTCGTTAGTGAAATCCGTTGATGAGGCCGTTAGTGAACCCTTGAATAAGGCCGTTAGTGAACCTTTATAGAGGCCGTTGGTGAACCTTTGGAGAGGCCGTTGGTGAACCTTTGAAGAGGCCGTTGGTGAACCTTTGGAGAGGCCGTTAGTGAACCTTTGAAGAGGCCGTTAGTGAACCTTTGAGGAGGCCGTTAGTGAACCTTTGGAGAGGCCGTTAGTGAACCTTTGAAGAGGCCGTTAGTGAACCTTTTAAGAGGCCGTTAGTGAACCTTTGAGGAGGCCGTTAGTGAACCTTTGGAGAGGCCATTGGGGAACCTTTGCTGACGAATCCGTTAGTGAAATTCGTTGATGAAATATTGCTTTGAAGTCGCACTTGGAGTCACACTTGACTTTTTGACTTGTGGGGTGCGGGCCCAGTTGACCGCGACCAGAAAAATGTTCCTGCTGGGGATGAAATGTTGAGATTGACTCTTGAGGGGGGTATGGCACCCATGACAGAACTTAGGGAGTTCAGAATCTGGAGAAGGACAGCCTACTTTTGAGTGGGAGTTTCTATCCTACTTTCAATCTTTGACATGCCTTAAGGGCGGACCAGAAGAAGGTGTGCCCAACTGGGTGTCCGAGGACCGGGGCTGTGTCTTTGATTTAGGCTGGAGATTTCTGACAAGGCGTTTTCTGAAGTGATCAAGACTTGGGAGGCGCGCTTTCCTCTGTAGGCTTAGGACGTGCGCGCATTTCAGACCGCTGGCGGTGGCGCGCGCGTCTGGGAGGCAGAATTCTGGGCTTGACATTTGCTGGCCAAAAGACCCCCCAACAGCTATAATATCAGCTTCTGTTCGACCACTTGATTCTCACAGCTCCTTTTTGCCATTTTTGAACATCATATTATTGCTCAACTTTGCTTGTGATCAACATTTTCCATGGCTTCCAATTCTTTTGTTCTTGATGCCAAGGTTGTTAGTGGGTATGAAAAGGACTTGGACACTTTTGTGTATTCTTTCAAGACCCATCCCAAGAAGGCCTTCATTAAAGACT